>QJNV01000029.1:0-285208 GCA_004155935.1 Monosporascus sp. GIB2 | reverse complement strand
AAACCCCCCCCCCCCCCCCCCCCCCCCCAATCGAACTAGAAACCAACGCGTTAAATTATGCTTTAAACGCATTAATCGGACAACAAAACAACTTAAAAATATTACACCCAGTTACGTGCTTTTTTTTTATAAATTACAAAAACCCGAATTACGTTACGCTATCCCTAACAAAGAGTTTTTAGCCATTATTAAAACGTTCCGCGAATTTAAACACTTTCTTAAAAGTAATTAACATTAGGTTAAGGTTTATACGGATTATAAAAATCTTACCCGGTTTATCACAACTAAAAAATTTACAACACGATAACTTCATTACGCAAAAAAATTAACGGAATATAATTTTATTATTATATCTCGCAAAAGCTTAAAAATGGCAAAATTAATATATTTAGCAAATAACAAGACCTTGAAAAAAAACAGTTAAAATTAATTATGTAATTTTCGACACCACTTTAAAAGAATACCTACTCCTACGAGAAATTACGATAATACGGATAGCGCCTCAAAATATACACCAAAAAATTAAAACATATAACGATAATATACCCGAGAAAATAAATAAGCTATAAATCCTAAAAAAAATATCAATAAAATCTAATACGAGAAATATACGAATATCTATTACATAAACATCTAAGGATTTACAAAACCTTAAAACGTTTTTAACGTATATACGATTTTTTCAAAATAAAAAACATAATACAAAAAGTTAAATATTAATATAACATTTGCGCTAAAGCAAAAATACGACAACATAAACCGTATAAAAAGTTACAACCGTTACCGGTTGTAAAACGACCGTAAAACTCTATTACGATAAACTTTATTACCAAACTCCCTTTATCCGAAAACCCGGCCATAAACATACATTACGACAATATTTTCGTAATCCTTAATCGATTTATAAAGTTTTCTTATTTTTTTTACCTTATAAAGAAAATACGAATACCGAATAAAGAACATACATTTTTTTCCGGAATATTTTTAGCGTATACGGATTACCACACCAAATCGTATTAAATAAAGGCATAACGTTCACCTCTAAATTCTGGCAAAATTTAATAACATAAATCGGTTTAAATTATAAATTATTTAGCGCGTTTCGACCTTAAACGGATAATCAAATAAAACGACAAAACTAAACGTTTAAAATATATTTACGATATTATATTAATTACGAATAAAATAACTAGATTAAAAAGTTACTAATAGTATAAATAACTTACAATACCAGTTACCACGAAAGCATCAAAACTACCCCAATTACAACCAATTTCGGGTTCATCCCGAAAGTTTACAAAAAAGCACAAAAAGAAAATCCATTTAAAGTTAAAGTAATTCTTACGACAAAATAATTTAAATAGTTACATTAAAAAATAAAAACAAAATTTAAATTCATACGTAATCGAAAAAAAAAATATTATAACCAAGAACGGCTAGAAAAATTAACTTTTTTAAAGGAAAAAATGATTTACATAGTTATTAAAAATATCTAAATAAAACGTTTAAATTAAAAGCTCGGTTTTAAATATATCGGATTATATAAAATTATTAAAACAATGTTAAAAATAACTACCAATTAAAATTACCCCTTAAAGTTAAACTTTCTTTACTTTTTCATATATCCTTACTCGAATTAACCATAAATACCATTAAAATATAAACTGGGAAAATAACGTAAAAGTAAAAAACGATAAAGAATATAAGGTAGAAAAAATTCTGGATAAATAAAACGTTGATAAATTTATTTAATATCTGGTTAAATAAAAAATTTACTTAAACTTAAAAAACTTTTAGGAATTTGTAAAAAATCTTAGGGACGCCTAACGTTTATTACAAAATTTCCACCAATAACGGTATTATGTAAAAAAGACTCCTAGTTAAAATTAGAAGAAAACCCGTCGAGAAGGGACCAGTTTAGGTTAAAAGCAAATAAGGAGGTTTCGAAACGTTATTACTTAGCTTTTAAACGTTTAATTTTTTCTTACTTTCCCAGCTTATCCAAAAATTAAAAACCTTAACTAACTATTTTCACTTCTTTTTTGTAAAAAAACTTTTATTAAATTTATAAACGGTTTAAACGAAACAAAATTTTATCTAAACGGCGTAAGATAACTTTTAACTCCCTTCGAATATCGCTGAGTTATTAATAAGTAAATAACTTTTTTAACTTTAAACGCTTTATTTCCTTATTAATATTATTTAAAAAAAATAAGGGAATACCGGAACCGTTGTAATATCGTTTTTGAAAAATATAATTATCGTAACGAAACACATTTTCGGACATAATGCATTTATCGCTAATACGGAAATAAAAAGTACAAGGTATAACTTCGAAACCAAAATTAACGACGAACTAAATTAACGTTTCTTTTTTTTCCTTTTAATCGCGCTTTAATACCGTTTTTTCCTTTCGAACGGTGTATTTACAAGATTTATTAATGCGACCAGACGTAATAGAATAAAGAATATTTACCTTCGGGCAAAAGTTTTCGGGGCGAAAATTTTTTTAAAAAAAAGATCGTATTATAAACCAATCAATAAAAGCTTTGAAAATAATCGTATTAAAACTAAAACAGGATTTAAATAAATTAATTATAAAAATAATATGCAATTAAATAAAAAAATCCGAGTTGCTCCGTTAAAGCGAACAGAAATAACTAAAAAATTTTATCATAAATGAATTAATAAAAACCTTGGAAACGGTCGCATTGAAACCAAAATAGGATTTAAGTAAATTAATCATGGGAATAATATATAACTAAATAAAAAAATCCGAGCTGCTCCGTCAAAACGAATAAAAGTAGCAAAAAGATATATATACTCGGATAAGTCCACAGTAAGATAACGATAGCTTATAATACAACTTCGTTACCCAAAACACCCTTGGTATTACGAGACGTAACTAAGTTATTACTATCTTGCTTAGTTTTTTACAGTACTTTGCCAATATAAACCCGTCGACTTAGGTTTAATAGTTGGTTAATTAGCCTAGCCGTTATAATAAGTTGGATTATTAATTTACTAAGAGTAAGTTATCAAACCGTTTAAAGTTATATACGTTCGTTATTTTATAATTAAATAACAACAGCTTGTAATATGACTTCGTTACCTAAAATACTTTTAGTATTACGAGACGTAACTAAGTTATTCTTTTATTATTTAGACGATATAATACTCCTACTAACATAAATTCGTACGTTAAGGTTTAATAGTTGGTTAACTAGCCTAGCCGTCACATTATGCCCCGTATTCCTAGAAGATCGCTAGCTAAATTTTTTAATTCATTATTTTTCTTCTTTCTTTTTTTCTTTAGCCTTTGATTTCAGAGCCAACCCTGTAGAGAATGTGGCTAATAAACTAGCGTTATCCTTGCGTTTCGTAGAAAAGTAGTAACCTTCCTATTGAAAACCTTAAATTATTTTCCTATTGTAGAGTGGTTTTGCAATAGAAGCCGTGCTGTTCTATGTAAAAATGCCATCACCCGGCTGGTCTTCTATATGATAACCGATCGAACCGATTGCGAACATATAAGTTAAATGACAACATTCTTGAATAACTCAGCGTTTCCATATAAGATATATGTACACACGTTCAAATCGCGAAATGAATATTACATAGTCTCATTTACGCATGCCGGAATCAAATATTGTTTACTATGAATGTCTGCCCCTACCCATATCGCGTGAGTCGCCTAGGATATCGTACACGGAAAAGATTGGTGTGACCAGGAGACGGCAATGCGCCTCAGCTTCCGGGCGACATTCGTTCCCTCTGTGCCAGGCCATAGCCGTACCTGCGAGACGAAGATCTCTTCTCCTGCTTACTCGATGAGTACTTGGAGCTCGATCTCAGAATCCCGTGCTTGCACAGGAGCAGTCGAGTTCTTTTTCCTTATGTCCCTCCAACTCATACCGCATGCTGCAAAGAAGGCCAAGGCGCCGGCAGCAGCAACAAGATAAAACACGCTTTCTATGCTGTCCGAATAGGCCTCCAAGACGCTGGGGAGGTCCTGGGGACTCACCATTTCACGGAACATAGCGGCACCGGCGTCCAGTATGGCCTTGGCGTCGACCTGCGGTGCCTGTCGGCGCAACTGAGAATTGAGACTCGTGTTGAAAATGGTATTATACAGGGGCAGGAATATGGTGGGACCCATGGACTGGGCCCAGAAGATTAGGGCTGTCGCGGTGGATATCTCTTGCGGCGAAACGGAACTTTGTGTAGCGACGAGAGCCTAGTGTTTAATATTAGCACCGCTACGTGTTGGCTTTGCCAGGGATCGCTCGCGGTGTTTACTGTCCCGTAGGATAGCATGTATAAGAATGCAAGGAAGCCGTACCATCTGTACACCAAAACCCAATCCAGCACCCATGATGATTTGGAAGCCGATTCTACTTCCGAAAGAATTTCCGGGGCCCAATGTGGAAAACAGCCCATTTGCGATAGATGTCAGAGCTCCTGCAAGCATCGCAAAAGGCGGGACGAATCCAACTCTCGTCACTAAACGCGAAGTAAGCAATCAATATCCTGCTTAGACAGCCAAGTTGCCAGCCTCGGACTCACCCAAGAATCCAGACCCAATGGCCACGACCATTTGGGGAAGAATGGTAGGTAATAGGCTGACACCACTCATCACTGCACTCATGCCGTTGATTCCCTGGAAATAGATTGGCAGGTAATAGACCGCCCCGAAGAGCGTTGACATCAGGAAAGCGTGGTACAGTGCGCCCGCCCAGATGGCTCGCCGCCTTACCAGAGACACGGGCAATAGCGCATCGTCTTTCTTGTAATAGTCCCAGGCAACCCAGACTACCAGGTTGGTTGCTGCACCGCAGAAAAGGCCGATAACCTGGGACGAATTCCATGCAAACTGGTTCCCGCCAAACTGGAGAGCAAGAAGGAGTTGAGTGACGGCGGGTGCGAATAGAAGAAATCCGACGAGGTCGAGATGGTGGTTAAGTTTGGGCAAAACCGTCCAGAAATTGTCTTTGGCAATTTGCTCGGGGATGTGGAGGAATAAGATGGGAACCACCACGAGCGCACCAACAGGCAGATTGATGTAGAAACCTTGGGAAGCGATTAGTCCCCGCGGGAGAATTACCGCCGTGCTTTCGCACAGCATCGAGATACTTACACCACCGCCATGTGTATCCGGTTGTGAATGCTCCTCCGATTATAGGCCCGACAATGTTACCTAGCTGTGTAACTGGCGGAATATGGATAGAATCAGCATCTTTCATCTGCCGAGGGGGTTTCCGATGACATACTTCCCATCATCATACCGAGAAGAGCTTTTCATTCAGATATTAAGCATTAGCCACGTATGTCCAAGGCTCGGGGCCAACGTAACACTTACGCGGACGCTTCTCAACAGGCACGCAAGCCGATATGATTGTGAAGGCGCCACTAATCAGACCCGCAGACCCAGCTCCGGCAACGACACGGCCGATGATCAGCATACTTGAGGATTGCGCAGCTCCGCATACCGCCGAGCCTATCTCGAACAATGCAAAGAATGACAACCAGGACCACTGATGTTATTAGTACGATATTCTCGAAACGAACGACATGATGTAGCTGGGTCATCGGCGAACCTTAAGGCTGAAGTATTGATAAACCTTTCCCGTCAAGAGCTGCAAGCAGGCGCTAAAGCCGTCAGTCCGGGGCGCACTTGGCCCTGCCAGTAAGTAACAGGAGCTCAAACGTACTTCCCGAGAGTGTAAGCGCTTCCATACCACCCGATATCCTCGAGAGAGTGGAACTCGTCCGTTATCTCGGGAATAGCCTAGGTACCTCGGAACGTAAATAAGCTGTGTGCCTTGATGTGCCAGATGCGGTAACTTTTGCCTCACCGTGCTGACGACTGAGTTGTCCAGGAGCACTAGAAAGGAAGCGAGCACAACACATATCATATTGATCACCAGCCTAAAGCCGGTGAGATATTGTTTGTTTGCATCGTCCGTCACCTTGTGCTCCTCCCCATGTCCAGGTGTATGCAAGTCCAAGTCTTGGGAAGTCCGCTGGGTCCATGCGGTGTTGAGGGAGGCATTGGAATCTGCCGCACGTAGACTCTGCATCTTGACCGGCGCGCGTGAAGATGCAAGACGTTGGGAGTAGAAGAGAACCTAGAAAATGTCAGTGAGATAGAAAAATCATGGGACGCGCTCAGGCTGTCCGCGGCGGTTGACCAAACGGGCCTTTTCTGCGGTGTCACGAAACAATTGGCTTATCATCCAAGAAAGAAAGGATCCTAGGGTGCTAATACTATGCACATGTGCTAATTACGTAGCCCTGGCGGGCCTGTCGATATACGGGACCCTCTTCTGTTCATATAAAGATGCCGTAATATGATCACCGACTCGGGTAAGCTTGTTATATCCGTTGCTGTCGGTCTTAAGAACTTCTTTTCTTGTCTCTGATCCACAAAACTGAGGGGGCTTCGCATTTAGCCAGGGATTTGATGCAAATGGCGCAGTAAGGCGTCCGCGCTGATCGATGATTGGGGTATAAGCCTTCAGTTCTGGCGCCGGGCTGATTCTTATGTGTCTTCACTGGTCCGTTTAGTTTCGGCCGGCCGTTATCTAGGTTGAAAGATCCGTGCCCATACCCAGTCCTTTTCCGGTATATGAGCGGCTCGAAGGCACAGAGCCACAAGGCGGGCGGTACCGTCGTTCTCAAGCGAAGCGACACACCCCCACGGAACTAGCTCATATGCTATATTTAGGACATCGGATTCGGTTGTCTATTTTGTATCAGCAGCTTGATAGATATGTACGGTTTTGACTTATACTATTTCCTTCTACTTAGATGTAACTATGTTCTTAAAATTCTTACAGGATTTGTATGCTGTCTACGAAAGAGGCAGATGGGAGGGATGGTCACAATGATTTGGAATGATGGTACGTGTAGACCCGGACTGGGAGACCCTCCGGCCAAGTTGAGGTTGTCTCAAGCTCGATGGCGTAAGTATACCTTAACTTTTGCATGAACTGCCCGAACTCGCGCCGCGGCGAATGTCTTTAACAGACCGGAATGCATCCGTGCAGTATGGATACATACTCCGAGTTGTCAGCGCACCCGGTGCAACTCAGGTCCGGCCTTACGTCAGATGGCTCACGGCAAGCAAGATTAAAAGGCTAGGGAAGGGAGCTAAACAACCGCCTAGGTAGAGTAGCGAATGGATTCACCGCAACATCGTGACCAATGGCCGAGAAGAACGACAGAAACCCAACGGTGCTTATTACAGGCTGCAGCCAAGGGGGCCTCGGCTTTGCCCTGTCAAAAGCTTTTGCCAACGCCGGCTGTCGAGTCTTTGCCACGGCCCGCGACCCCACCAAGGCAGCGTCACTCGTTAGCGATAACGTGTGCGAAATACTTCCCCTGGACGTCACATCGAAGGAATCCATCGATACCTGTGTATCCACGGTTCAACATGAGACAGGCGGCAATGGACTGGACATTCTGGTCAATAATGCCGGAATCGGCCTTACTGTCCCCCTGCTGGATATGTCTATCGATGATGCAAAACGCATGTTTGACGTGAACGTATGGGGGATGCTCGCAGTCACGCAGGCTTTTGCGCCGCTACTGATTGAAGCTAAAGGCGTGATTTTGAACATCTCGTCTGTTGCGGGTGCCGTCTGCATGGCATGGCAAGGTATGTGCATTACACCAACACTCGCGGCTTTAACTCTTATCTGTGGAAGACGGGGTCCTCGGCCAGTCGAGACATGGCGCGCATTTGAACCGACTTACGGCTGACGTTAATTATACAACAGGAGCTTACAACAGCTCTAAAACCGCCATGACCTTCCTCTCGGAGACGCTACGAATGGAGATGAGACCATTAGGCGTCCGGGTGGTAACGGCCATGGTAGGCGAGATCGAGACGGGATTCTACAACCACGGCACCTTCTCGCTGCCTCCTGATTCGCACTACAAGACCATCGAGGCCATTATCAGGAAACAGAGCACTGGTGAGATGCAGGTGAACAACGAGAAAGCGTGGGTTACAGCGCGCAACCTGGTCAATGACGTGCTGTCCGGCCGAAGTGGTCAGGTCTGGCGCGGAGGTGTGGCAGGGACTGTAAAGTACGCATCGTGGCTGATGCCGGCCAGGCTCTTTGCATGGGTACTGCACCGGAACCGGGGTCTATCCGCGTTGTAAGACGCGTTTCAATTCTGGAATCCTTAAATGTTATCCTCATATCGAGCTTACGAAGAAGGCGTTGGGTACGGATAAATCTTAAAACACTGTCAGCGTCATAACGCTAAAAAGACTCATCTGGTCTGTCATATTGCTTTACTTAAGCAGATTGGGCCAAAAGTGTATAGCCTCCGCCACAGCTGAACACTCTAACAATTAGCTAGACCAGTCACTAAAAGACGGTTAGCATTAACGGTCGGTTGCTTGCTGGATTCGCCAGTGTCTTTGCTAGACAGCTCCTAAAATAAATTGCTTCAGTGTGGCTTGCAAGCCATCAACGTAATTACGGTCTGTCCTCATGCTTTGGTTGGCGTACACCCGAACGGCTTGGCGGAGGCCATGCACTTTTGACCCCAGGGCCTGTTTCACGAGTCGCATTCTACATAGCTAAGAGCTTTAAAGAGTACGGACCCTCTCCCCAGGTTAATTAGTTTCGAGATCAGGTGGTTGCATCCATTCCAGGTTCAGAGGCAGCTCGCATATCATTACCGGCAGACAATCATGCCAACCCGAAGCCAGTCTCCCGGTCAAAGACCAAATGCCCAATCCGGTCGGCAGAATCCGGGCCCGGCCTGCCAACAATGTAGACTCCGCAAATATCGATGCGACCGGCAAAAGCCGTGCGGCGGCTGTACAGATGCTGGTTTTAAATGCGTATTTGACCCGACCCCTCCTCGGCGTGGGCCGAGAAAAGGGCATCTCAAAATTCTGAGATCCCGGATTGGTACTCACCCCCTTCCACCCGCCCCACGTCCGTTTACGCATACTTAAATGCCATGCCAAGGTGCCAAAACTAACATGTGCGAGTTGGAGCTGCGCTTGAGAAGCGAATGGGCGAGCAATCTGGGGAAGACGATTTCGACAAGGGAGATTCGGCAACGTGCTGGGGAGAAGCACAATTCGACATAGACGACCGATCCGATAACGACGATTGGGATTCAGTGGCGCTATCAGAGGGCGGTGCGCCTCCGCACTCATCTCACAGCCCTTGCGACCTTTCCGCACCACCCAATCCGTCCATACCTGAGAATGAACTCGACAACATGCTCGGGCTCCGAACGGCCATGCCCGCCCCGCAGCCGGCAAGCATCGCTGCAATGGGACACGCGCCGTATCTGCCATCACCATGCAACACCCCTACGACGATCACAACGCCATTGGCTCGCGCCGACCTGTAAGTATGGCTCTTGGTCCCGCTCGGCGAACTCACAACCGTCGTAGAACGCGTCCAACTCACCTTCCGTCTAGGGACGAGCTGTACTTTGACCGCATCCACGCCTTCCTGCCGGCACTGCAACGGCGCCGCTACTTCTCCCGGTCCCGGAGAGAAGCCGATGCAGCTTCGCAGCCGTATGCCTGTTTGCAGTCGGCCATGTGGACACTGGCCGCAGCTATGTCATCGCAGTTTCAGCAACTCTGCCAACCGCTATACAGGGAGACGCTTCAGCGGCTGAGCCATGCCGCCGACGCCCACGGGCTCGACGGGACTACCGCGCGACTGGACCTAGCGCGGGCGTGGATTCTCGTTGCCGTCTACGAGTTCATGCATGCTTCTTTCGAGAGCGCATGGGCCAGTGCCGGCCGTGCTATCCGCCTCGTCCAACTCTTACGCCTGAACGTGGTCGATGCCTCTGGGGCTGACGACGAGGCTGACTCCTTCATCGAAAAAGAGGAAAGCAGACGAACATTCTGGGTCGTCTTTTGCCTGGATCGCTTCAGCTGTGTTCTTAAGGGTTTGCCCTTGACATTGAGTGAGCAGCCGGTACGTCTATCCAAACACGGGATTCCGCTGTCTCTTGTGTCCTCTACTCAACCTGTTATGCCACCAGATCGGCCAAGAACTAAATCAGCTCTGTAGATTTGCACCCGCCTTCCCTGTCCCGAGGAAGCATTTCAAAGCGGAAAGCCGGTCGTGATGCCCTTCCTCTCGGAAGCCGTTGCGGCTGATGCACCCATAGTAGTGCTCTCGCCCTTCGCTGAGTCCGTGATTTTCACCACTCTTTGGGGCCGCACCTTGTACCATCAGCAGCTGTCCGCCGCCCAGTTACCCAGTTGCGGTATACCGTCGACCGACTTCCGTGACCGGCAATTGCAGCTCAACGGTCTAGTTTCCCGGCGCATGCTGCAGTTTCAGCAGACATACTCGGCCGCAGCTGTTGAGAGCGACTCAATGCTACTCTTTACAAGCATCATTGCTCAGACAACCGTCCTTACGTTTTGCAATGCCGCCGAACCATCAGCAGACAGCGTGCCAGCGTCGGACAGTTTCATAGATGATGTGTTAGGGTACCAGTGGCGTGCCCGGGCTGCGGCCAACGAGATTGCTCGGCTGGCAGACTCTCACTCGCAGTTCAGCGTCTTCAAGGTGAGTATTCCTCATACTTCGTCCCTTTCGTGGAATAATGACCGGACTTGAACATTGATCGAAGATCTAGGTCCATCCGTTCACTCCCATCCCCTTATTTCTATGCCGGCAGCTTCTTTTGATACTTGACCAGGACGCATCGTTACAAGGTGATTTGGCAGTAATCAACCGAGTTCTTAGCAAGCTCAAAGAGGTTAACAGGTTATGCCAAGAATTTTTGGGTGCGGAGATGAATATGACCATGGAGCTTGCTGGTGTGGAACCTTGCAGTTTACAGAGTCAAACGGACGCAATGATGGCCATGATTGACCAAGGAATCACTAAATGGCATTGACTAAGTAGCATAAAGCTCGTTTGCAAGTCCCATTCAGACTGGACATGTATGTCTTGCTGTGTACCACAAAATATTTGTAAAAATCAGTGAACCGGTGATGCAGACGCGCTGAACCCGACTTATGTTATCAAAATCCCAATGTTCCACGAGAGAAATACGCCTCGTGTCATCCGCTTCAGTTGTTCTGGGATCGGCAAGGTCTTTGTCGCCGTATTTCCCCTAGAATGGCCGGGCTCCAAGATCACGGTGAAAAAAGTTGGGCTTGCAATGGAACCACAATAAGTGTTTAGTAAAGGGGAGCTAATTCAATGGTTGGAACAGTTCAGCATAAGCCTGTTATATATGGCAGAACGACTCAGTGTAAGTCACCAGTGAGTAGAATGGCTCAGTGTCCATTCAGACTAGCTGCGTTGTAGCCTCTGGCTAGATACAGGTTGATTTAGAAGGGATGTATCCTTCCATGCGTACGTGTTCCCAACCTTCTTGGAGGCTCTTTTTATTTTCAACTGTCTGATAAATACGTATTGATAGTTTAAAGAAGGTAAATGGATTCATACGCCCTGGGAGCTGATGAAAGCGCCCATGGAGTATAACAAAAGGATACCGCCTATTTTACATTCGATTCTCGATTGCCGGAGCAGCTTTGCGCGAGTAATTAGACTAAAGTTAAACAAGGTTTCAACGCCCTAGCATGGGAGCATTTCCGTACCGAAATTTGTAAAACGCCCCTTAATGAAATTAAAGGGTCGCGAGGGAGTCAAGTTACTCGACTTTTACTCCTGGGATGTGGTCCAAACCAGATCTGGGGATGGATGTTGCAGAGGCAGAACTTGTAACCCGTTGGCGTCCCGGTCAAATGAGCGCTCACGATACGGAGTTGGCGTGGCAGGGTGCTGATTCCCAAAACTCCGGATATGAGACTCCGGACTCCTAGGTAACTTCTAAGCTCATCAGTGGGCTTAGCAGAGCCGCCTGAGCCTCGCCCGTTACTGGGCGGCATGTTCAGACGTCCCGGCACCTATGAGGTGTAAGGATGAACTAACTCGATGATATGGTGTATCCGTCTTGTTTTTTACGCCGCTAATGGATGATGCCAGCTGTGACCGTGAAATACGATGGACCCGTCGTTATTTTAAAGGATGTGATAATGCAGGGACCTCGAGATAATCAAGACGCATTCTTAAAGGACATGTCCCATGCTGCAAGGACCATTGTCTCATGTAACAACATTTTTCTGACCCAGAAATAGCCTTACTAATCTTCAATACCACAAACCAATTTCTTCTGCCCCTCGCCAGTGCAATAAGATGATCTCAGACAACAACCCAAAGGCCATGGGGGATGAAGGCGAAGGCCTTTTGCTGCTCTTCGGCGGACAAGCACTGCGGTTTGACACCGATGCCTTCAAGGTGCTGCGGTCCAACGTATTCAATACGGCTGAGCAGCCATGGGTCTTTGAAGCGATCCGTTCCTTGCCAGATTGCTGGAAAGACTTCACCGAAGAGTTTCCCATGTACAACATCATCGAGGATGCTCCACAACGGCTGGTCGAACTCGAACAATGGTTTCGGACTGGTTCAATGCAGCCCGAAAAGAAGAACCATAAGTTACCAAACATTATTCTTACTCCGCTGGTGGTCATAATTCACCTAGTCGAGTATATGAAATACCTGGATATGGTCGAGTCCGCCGACGGGGAGGCGGCACAGCGTCGGCCCAGTACGGGAACGCTTGGGTTTTGCACGGGGCTGCTGAGCGCGTTTGCCGTGGCCCTCAGCAAGGACCGCTCTGAAGCCCGCGAATACGGCGCAACTGCTGTGAGGCTTGCTATGCTGATCGGCGGCGTGGTAGACGCGCAAGGCTTCCTGGATGCAGCTGGTCCAGCCAAAGCACTGGCAACTGCGTGCAACACCCACAAGCGAAATGATGAGTTGAGAAGTATCCTGCAGCAATACCCAGAGGTACGTATGAGTTCGTAGCGCTTATGATTCCATGGTTTCCTTTTGCCACACGAGGCGCTGACAAGTCCTCCTTGGCGCCTAGAGCTATGTCTCGGTAGACTATGACGAGAACAGAACGACTGTCACCACAAGCTTCGCAGCGGCCAAAGAGCTGCAACGAGACCTCAGAGCAATTGGGATCGTGGCGTCCGAGATTGGCCTCTACGGCCGATTTCATCACGAATGGTACCTGGAACATATGGAATCACTGATTCAATACTGCGATACGCACCCAGCAGTATGTTTCCCGGATGCGTCGAGACTCGTGCGTCCAACGTGGTGTAACAGTGTCAACTCTGACCCTAATGAGGGCGCTGGTGCAACTGCGATTCCCAGCGGCCCGCTGCACGCACACGCGTTGCAGGATATTCTTGCTCAGAAGTGCGACTGGTACCACGTCTTCGAAGCCGCAGCGGCGGCGACATCAGGGCGCGCGAGCTTGCAAGTCGTCTCCTTCGGACCAGAGCGCTGTGTCCCCTCATCTGCAATGCGCAAGCACGACATACGCATCACACACATGTCCGACGTCCTCTCTCTCCAGCGTGGAGGGGGACCATGGCCCACAGCAGACACTGGAACGGAACGAGCCATACACATAGACTTGGACTTAGACCGGGGGCTACCCGAGGCACGGAAAGCAGACGACGTGGCCGTGATTGGCATGTCGATCAAAGTCGCCGGAGCGGACGACGTGGACGAGTTCTGGGAACTTCTCTGCCACGGGTCGTCGCAGCACAAAGAAGTACCCGGTGACCGGTTGAGCTTCGAAAACGTTTGGCGAGAGAAGCACGAGTCAATGGACCCAGAGCGCAAGTGGTACGGTAACTTCGTCGACGACCATGATGCCTTCGACCACAAGTTTTTCAAGAAGTCGGCCCGCGAAATTATGTCCACTGATCCTCAGCAACGGCACATGCTGCAAGTAGCATACCAGGCGGTCGAGCAGTCGGGATACTTCCGGGTAGCCGGTGGCGCCGACAAGAAGGTCGGGTGCTTCATCGGCGTCTGCAGCGCCGATTACGAGAACAACGCGGCCTGTCATCAGCCCAACGCCTTCACGGCTATTGGCAATCTGAAGTCGTTCATTGCTGGCAAGATCAGCCACTATTTCGGCTGGCTGGGGCCTAGCCTGTGCATCGACAGTGCCTGCAGCTCGTCCCTGGTGGCCGTGCACCAAGCCTGCCGCGCGGTCCAGAGCGGTGAGTGCTCGGCGGCGTTGGCTGGCGGTGCCAATATCATGACGAACAGCCTGTGGTTCCAGAACCTGGCCGCTGCGAGCTTTCTGAGTCCGACCGGCCAGTGCAAACCGTTCGACGCCAACGCTGACGGGTACTGCCGCGGTGAGGGCTTTGCCGCCGTGTTAGTAAAGAAGATGTCACAGGCCATCGCCGATGGCGATCAGATTCTCGGGACAATCGCGGGGTCGGCTGTATTGCAAAATCGGAACTGCACGCCCGTGTTCGTGCCTAACGCGCCGTCACTTACAGACCTATTTCAGGACGTTGTCCAGCAGGCGCAGCTTGATGCGAAGCAGATAACTGTCGTCGAAGCTCACGGGACGGGTACACAAGTGGGCGATCCGGCTGAGTACCAAAGTATAAAAAACGCTCTGGGACTAGGAGTTGCCCGGTCTACGCCCCTCGCTCTTGGCTCTGTGAAAGGGCTCGTGGGTCATACTGAGTGTGCCTCAGGGGCAGTCTCGCTTATCAAGACACTGCTCATGATACACCAAAAGATGATTCCCCCTCAGGTTAGCTTCAGCACGATGAACCCTTCTATTGCTGCGACACCCGGAGACAACATAGACATCGTCACGAAGCTCACGCCGTGGGATGCTGATGGAGAGTTTCATGCGGCGCTTATCAACAACTATGGCGCGTCAGGCTCGAACGCCTCGATGGTGGTGACAGAGGCACCAAAGACGGGAACAGCAACGACACTCCATGAGTCTGGCGATATTGATTTTCCATTGCAGATCTTTGGGATTGACGATCGAGCCATTAGGGCCAACTGCGCGCGCCTAGGACGGTACCTGACCTCTAATTCCTCCAACGGCATTAGCGCGAACGGGACACGATCGATTGCTAATATAGCATTCAACATCTCGCGACAAGCAAACCCCAACCTTGATAAGTCACTGGTGCTCAGTTGCCGCACGGTTGACCAACTCTCTCAAAAGCTCAAGGCTTTCGCCGAAAAGGGCGCTGACTCAGAAATGGGCACCAGTCTCCTGTCCATGTCGCAAAAGCCCCCACGGCCCGTGATTCTCTGCTTCGGCGGGCAGATCAAGACCTTTGTGGGATTGGATCGCGGCGTCTACGATTCTTCCAGGATCCTGCGTATGCATCTACACGATTGTGATAGCGTGTGTGTGTCGATACCTGGTGCTGGCAGCATTTTCCCATCCATCTTCCAAACTACACCCATTGACGATCCCGTGAGGCTGCAGACATCGCTGTTCTCCATGCAATATGCCTGTGCGCGGAGCTGGATTGACTGCGGCGTCGTCCCCGCCGCTGTTGTCGGCCACAGCTTTGGTGAACTTGTGGCACTATGCGTGTCAGGCGCGCTCTCGCTGTTCGATGCTTTGAAAATGGTTGTCGGACGCGCGGCCGTCATACGAGAGCTTTGGGGAGAGGAGAAAGGCGCCATGATGGCGGTCGAGGGTGACCTTGACGTTGTTGAGCGTCTGTTGGCCACGTCAGGGGGCAAGGCATCTATCGCTTGTTTCAACGGACCCAGGAGCTTCACATTAGCTGGCACCGGCGCCGAGATAGATGCCATCGATGAATTGTTGACACGACCTGACTTCTCAGGGGTGCGCTCTAAACGGCTGAGTGTTACCAACGCTTTCCACTCCGCCCTTGTCGACCCCCTGATTCCAAAACTGCTTGAGATCGGCCGGAACCTAGTCTTCCGAGAGCCTCGTATTCCGCTTGAAAGAGCTACTAAGACTAGATGGCCAGAAGACGCCAAGATTGCTGAGGATTATGTCGCGTGCCACATGCGTGACCCCGTGTACTTCTCCCACGCCATTCAGCGATTGGCGAAACAATATCCGTCCGGTTGCATTTTTCTGGAGGCTGGATCCAACTCGACAATTACTGGTATGGCTAGTCGTGCCCTGGGCTCCCCGCGAGATTCCCACTTCCAGGCTCTTAATATTACCGGGGACGGTGGAAATGGCCGTCAAATGCTGACCAGCACTACGCTCAGCCTTTGGAGGGAAGGCCTTCGAACAACCTTCTGGCCACACCATCGGACGCAGACCTACGAGTACACACCGCTGATGCTGCCACCGTACCAGTTTGAGAAGTCGCGCCACTGGTTGGAGATGAAGGCACCACCCCGCCAGTTACCTGCGGTCGAAGCGCCGTTGTCCGCACAAGCTGCAAGCGAACTGCCACCTCTAGGACTCTTCTCGTTCATCGAGAATAGAAAGGGGGACAAGCGATCTCCACTTTTCCGCATCAATACACAAACAGAAAAGTACAGGACACTGGTTTCGGGGCACAAGATCGCAAACACCGCCGCTATATGCCCTGCTACCCTTATCGTCGACATGGCCATCGAAGCCTTGACAAGCGTAAGGCCGAACCTGTCGCCCTCGCAAACAAGCTGGCAGCCCCAGATCCACCAGGTGAGCAACCTATCGCCAATCTGCCTCGACGAGACGCGGACCGTCATGCTCGCTTTTGACGCGGCCGCGCCCGAGGAGGACGTCTGGAACTGGAGCATTACCAGCTCCAGCTCCGGCAAGGGGGCAGGGGGTGTGGGCGAGATGCTGCACGTCACTGGTCAGCTCGTCTTTACGAAGACCGATGACGTCAAGCTGCAATCTGAACTCAAGCGCTACGAGCGACTTGTGGGCGGTCACCAGCATTGCGCCGAAGTCCTGGCTGCCGAGACCGCCGACGACATCATCCATGGCGCTCGCAACATCTACCGCGCCTTCGCTGAGGTGGTCGACTACCCGCCGTCCTACCGTGGCGTGCAGCGGCTCGTGGGCAAGGGGAATGAGTCGGCCGGGCGCGTGGTGTTGAACACCGCTACCGAAACATGGCTGGACACACACCTATCTGACAGCTTCAGCCAGGTGGGTGGCATCTACGTGAACTGTATGACAGACTGCGATCCGGATGACATGTACATCGCGGTTGGCTTCGAGAAATGGGTCCGCGCTCCCATGATTCAAGGGGCGGATGGTGCGCATCCTAAGGTGTGGGATGTGCTGGCGCGTCATGAGCGGGTGTCGGAAAAGGCGTTCCTTACTGATATCTTCGTTTTCGACTCAGCCAGCGGTCGCATGCAAGATGTCATTCTCGGTGTCAACTATCACAGGGTCAGCAAGCGCTCCATGAGCAAGACTCTTGCCAGACTTACCCCAGATATCTCCGCGCCATCTGTACATCTGTCATCCAAGGATATCCCTGAGGCGGACGTATTTGCAAGCGACAAGAGCACTACAACACGGAATGCCGCCCGGGGACCTGACGCTCCGGCACCTTCAGGTCGCGACACAGTTGCGAGCAAGAATGATGCTCCCAGGCTGGATGTCGCAGGCAAAATCCGTCTCATACTCGCCGACATCTCAGGCCTTGAGCCGGCCGAGATCGCAGATGATATCGGCTTGGCCGATATTGGCATCGATTCGCTGATGGGAATGGAAGTCGGGCGCGAGCTGGAGGGTACCTTCAAGGCTCCTTTGATGGGCGACGAACTAGCATCCGTGGTAACGTTCCGCGAGCTCGTCACGCATGTTGCGGGTGTCCTGGGTGTCCCGACCCCGTTTGGAGCCCAATATGAAGTGTCTGAAGATGACACTAATACTAGTACTGGGGTGTCTACGGCATCTGGCTCAACTGCAGCAACTAGTCCCGTCTCCGCTCCAACACCGCTAGATTCAGAACTGCAAGATAGCAAACCCCTGGATCTGAACAACCCTGCCCCGAACATTGTAGGCGAGATGCAACTGGCACCATCTCTTGTGTTCGAGGCGTTCGAGGAGACGAAGCGGCTAACGGACGATTTCATCGCCGATTACCATTGCGCTGGCTACATAGACGATGTGCTCCCTAAACAAAAGCAGCTGTGTACTGCGCTCGTCGTGGAGGCCTGCGAAGAACTCGGCATCCGTCTACGATCAGTCAAAGCCGGCGGCGAATTGCCTCGCATACCACATGTACCTCAACATGGACGACTCGTAGAATGGCTGTATAAGCTACTCGAGCACGAGGCGAGACTTATCGACGTCGCGCCCACCACGGGTATCATCACGCGCACCCACGTGGCTGCGGCTGCCAGATCCAGCGCGCAGGTCCTCGCTGATCTGCTCAAAAACTTCCCAGACCACGAATCGGTGAACCGACTTATCTATTTTGCCGGAAGCCGACTTGCAGACGTGTTGCGCGGCGACCAGGACGGGATCAAGCTGATCTTCGGCACCGACGAAGGCCGCAAGCTGGTTACGGGGCTGTACGGCAACAGCTTGCTCAACAACCTGGCGAATGCGCAGATGCGGGATGTGCTGACGCGGCTCGTCCGTGGGCTTCCCAAGCCCCTGGACCGGCCGCTGAGGATCATGGAGCTTGGTGCGGGCACGGGCGGCACGACGAGAGGTATGGTGCCCATGCTGGCGAAGCTGGGCATCCCTATCGAATACACATTTACAGATCTCTCCGGCTCTTTCGTCGCGGCGGCCCGTAAGACATTCGGCCGAGAGTATCCTTTCATGAAGTTCCGCGTGCACGATATCGAGAAGCCTCCAGCGGCCGATCTTCCGTTACAGCACGTAGTCATCGCCAGCAACGCCATTCACGCGACGCACAGCATTCGGCAGTCCGTCTCTAACATCCGGAAGGCCCTGCGCCCCGACGGCTTCCTTCTGATGCTCGAAATGACCGAGCCGCTGTGCTGGGTAGACATGATCTTTGGCTTATTCGAGGGGTGGTGGCTGTTCGACGACGGGCGCCGCCATGCCATCGCGCATCAGACGCGTTGGAGGAGCGAGTTGCAGGCTGCCGGCTATGGTAGGGTGGACTGGACAGACGGATGGAGACCTGAGATTCAAATTCAGCGTGTCATCATCGCCCAGGCAAGCGTGCAGCCAGGATTTCCTGTAGAGACGGCACGGATAGAGTTCGATCCGCCACCCAAGGCCCAGGAATTCACGACAGAGCCTCAACAGCAGCAGCTTGACAGATACGTGCGCCAATACACAGAGGGCTTCGATATGCCAACACTAGCCGACGGGGATGCCAGTATCGCCCTTCCTCGTCTTAGTGCCGAGCCGGGTTCGGCTTCCGTCGCCGTGACGGGTGCAACTGGGTCTCTAGGCGCGCATCTCGTTGCCCACCTGGCGTCGCTGCCCCATGTTAAAACGGTATATTGCCTGAATCGCCGGAGCACGACGGGCGAGGCTGAAGAAAGACAGGCTGTCGCCATGCTGTCGCGCGGGATCGAGATGAACCCCCTTGCGAAGGCCAAACTGTGCGTCGTGGTCATTGATGCAACGAAGGCACAGCTAGGCTTAGAGGCCGATGTGTATCGCAGATTGGCCGGGAGCGTGACGCACATCGTCCACAACGCCTGGCCCATGACGGGCAAGCGGCCTGTTGCGGGCCTCGAAGCGCAGTTCAGCGTCATGCGGAACCTAATTGACCTCGCGCGCGATGCCGCCGTGCACCGCGTGGGCACCGCCCGCCGTGTGACGTTCCAGTTCATCTCGTCCATCGCTGTCATGGGCCACCACCCGCTCGTGCCCGGCAACGGACGGTTCGCGCCCGAGTCCCGCGCAGCCGCCCGGCAGCTGCTGCCGAACGGTTACGCGCACGCCAAGTGGGTGTGCGAACGCATGCTTGACCAGACGCTGCATCGCTTCCCGGGGTACTTCCGCGCCACGGTCGTGCGACCCGGCCAAATCGCGGGGAGCTCCGCTAGCGGGTACTGGAACGAGAACGAGCACCTGAGCTTCCTCGTCAAGAGCTCGCAGACGCTGAGGGCGCTGCCGGCTCTGGAGGGCGACATGTGCTGGACCCCTGTCGACAAGGTAGCAGGTGCGGTGGCGGACCTGCTGCTGTTGGAGGACCTGCCCGGCTCCCAGATGGCGCCAGTGTACCACATCGACAACCCCGTACGACAGCCTTGGAAAGACGTCCTGCAGCTCCTTGCGGAGGAGCTTGGCGTGCAACCGGATAATATTGTCCCCTTCTCGGAATGGGTCCATCGCGTTAGACAGTTCCCTGGTTCTGTTGAGGACAATCCAGCCTTGAGGCTGTTGGATTTCTTGGATGACAACTTTGAAAGGATGAGTTGCGGCGGGCTGTTGCTAGAGACCAAGAAGGCATGTGAACATTCGCCTACCTTGGCGGCCGTTGGGCCTGTGAGTAAGGATCTTGTTCGAAAGTACATCAACTGGTGGAAGACCAAGGGCTTCTTGCACCCCTAGTGAGTGGGCTGCTTAATTCAGAGTATTGTTAAGGCGTAATGTGCGCTATAGATTTGTGTCAGATTTAGAACAGCTATGGTTATTTGCCGTCGCCCAAAATAAGTTTACGAACTTAACTAAAGGCGTGTTGTGCGCCAGAATTTTATTTAATAGTTTTTATTAAAAGTCAACTAAATGCCCTCGTTTTAACGTAGTGAGCTTGCGAACGAAGTGGACGAGGGTTATTGTGTCGGAAATTCCGCTTCCCTTAGAACCTGTCGGCTAGCAGGGGTGCGTTAGCACCCCATATACTGAAGAATCCCTCTGATCGGAACAATACATGTTCCGGGGCTAGAATGCCTTAAAGTGCAGTGTGCTTCAACTAATTAGATGCTTTTGAGACGATATAAGCTGTATATCAATTGCAATTACTTAAATACGTTAATAACGAAAATGGCGACCGTACCGTTAACGTCTTCCGTTATTTATAAGGGATCTAAGGATTAGGATCGCTTTAAAGGCGAATTCCAGTTTAAAACTTACGTATTTAATATTTAATATTATATCGATATTAATTAAAACTTTTCGTAACTTGTTAAATTTACGGAACCCGATATAACTTTTTACCTAAAAAAAAAATTCGTTATATAACGCGAATTAATACTTTCTTCTTATTTACATTTATATCCTCCGGAAAAACTACCGAAAAATTTAATTTAATAAAATATTTAACGAATATTTTTAAAATAATGACCGAAAGCAAATAAGCTTATAATTAAAAATTTACGGCATATAGATATAAAGATTAAAAGTACGACATTTTCCGGAAGAATATTAACGATTTACGAAATAGGTTTTAAAATCGGTATTTTTAACGATTAAAGAAACAAATTTTTTTCTAGGAAAAAACCTACGGAAATAGTACGCCTACCTAGCCGAATCCGGTAACGTATACGATAGCAAGCTCCTAATTAACACTTAATAGAAATACTATAAACGGTTAAAATAAGCTTTGAAATTAACAAAGAAAATAAATAATTAAATTATAAAATAGGAAAAGATTATAGTTTAAAGATAACGACATAATATTGCGAAGAGGAAAACGACGATTATATAAGTTAATAACTTATATATAATATTAGCTCCCATTACTAGGACCTGGACAATTACTTTTTAATAATTAAAAAAGTTGAGATTAATAACGGTACGATTAATTATTAAGAAATAACGGTTAACTTTTCAAATGAATAAATTATAACAAATTTATAGCAATTATTAAGGAATATTAAAGTAACATTTTTAACGTTTTATAGAATATTAATAAAAAAACCTTTAATTAAAACGATTCTAATTGGGAAAATCCTAAAAATATTAACTTTTAACCGCGAGGAAAAATTTTAAACTGTTAGGCGAAATAACGTAATCGTAAAAGTTCCCAAACGGGCCGAAATAACAATTATAATAAGCGAAAGCACCAAAATTAAACGCATAAAGGATTTAGTACAAAACATATTTAAACTTTACGCATACGTCACCTTAATGTTTTTACGCGTCCCTTAATAAAATTCCAGCAGAATTTTTTTAAATAAAGCAATAACGGTATTAATTTAAAACTAAATCGTTTCCATTTAATCCTTAAAAAAATACCCATTTATCGAAAATTATAAAGAAATTAATTACTTAAAAGCAAAATTAACTTTTAAAAGGAATAAAATAAATATTAACGTACTTTTTAGTCTTTAATTAACAAAATGCCATAAATGTCGCGTTTTACCTTTTAAGAACTTCGGCTATTTTAAATATAAAATTTATAATATACATCTTTAACTTAATTAGCAAGTTTTTAAATTATAAAATGATAATCTAAAGCGACGATATATGCGTAAAAAACAGTTTCGTCCCGATTAATAAGTATAAAAAATGAATATACTACTTTAAAGCCTTAAAAGCCTTAAAACGTTACGCTTATACGCCGTAACCTATTACGAAAACTTCGCATGCAATTTGATATTACTCCGGCAGCTCCGGAAGAAAAATATTAATAACATAATAAAAGAATTAATAATTATATTTAAAATAAATATAATTAAATAGTTGCTACGTTAGCAACCAAATTTAATTAATTTATTATCGAAAGTATTAACGTAATAATACTTTATATAACTTTAGCTACTTATAAACGAGACGTTATTTTATAGATAGCGAAATAACCACGGGCTGGTAACGATACTATATAGCATTTAAAGCTAGGATATTTAGGGTCCGAAATAATTGCTTAATTACAGTTTTATACGAAAGGAATCCGCCTAAAAAGTTTTATAACAGTTAAATATTAAGGATATGGTAAGACAAAAGTTAAAGGCTAATACGCCGCGAACCAAAAAAAATATCCCGATTAGAATAAAATATCGCCGTCGATTATATAAACTTCGAAAAAAATTTCAAAAAATACAAATACGTTATATTTACTATCGATAAATACTTAGACTTTATTTAGGATATCTACTTTAAAAAATAAAAGCCGGATATATTAATTATAGCGTTTCGATATTTATTAAAAAATTTAAAAAACCAAAATAAATTTTTCTTATAAGTAATCGAATACGATAACAACATTTTGAAAAGTTATTAACTTTAAAATATACTTTAATTCTCATTTTTTGTATTAAATCTAAACTTTAAACACCGGATATTCAAGCTGAAAACGGAAGTGTAAAACGCTTAAAAGGTATAATAATAAAAAAACGATTACAAGATATAATAACGCTAAATTACTTTTGTTTCTAATTGAATATATCCTTAAAGCGGTAATATATTTATATAACCGTATCTTCAAATACGCATTTTTTAACAAAGTTTATATGAGGTTTATTATATTTATCTAACGTCTAAAACAATAATATTATAATATTTAATCGAAAGTTTTAACAAACCTATTTACGATTATACGGCTATATAGCTTACGTTATAATAATTACCGTTATGAAGAAAAAATAAAAACTTTAAAAAAATTATATTTTAAGGCGTAAATTAATTATTTCGTCGGCTACCGATTGGCGAATATTTACGAAATTTAAATGTTTTTAATTAATAAGGTTATCGTTATTCGAAACGTATAATTTAATGAAAAGGTCATTTTTTTAAATAATATCAAAAACTCAGAAAATAACCCTTTATACGTTATAAAAGAAAAATTATAAAAGTTTTTATAATAAGAAAAATTACTTAATTAAAACTAAAACCATCCGGATATATAAGTACATAAAAAACAAAAATTTAAGCGGAATAAGTTAATTACCGGTTAGTTAAAAAAGGTAATACCAAAATAGTATAAACGTATAAAACGTACGGAATAGGGGAAAATAAGCTTATTCGCATAAGATTAATTATTTTTATACGACCGTTATATTTTAACAATTTCTATTTTTTAGTTTATTACCTTTATTAGGATTAACTTTAATAGTTATTACAATTATTACGTCGACGAAAATAAAAAAAGTAGGTTTAAGTTTTTATTATTTTATTTACCTTAAAGTAATAGTAAAAAACCAAGGTATTTTACGAGTTGTTAACGTAAGCTTTCCATATGTTCTAACTTAAAAAGATAATTATCGGTACGATTATAAAAGGTAAAAAGCCCCTTTTAATATAAAATGGTTAGCTTGTTTTATTAATACGATCGATAATCGGCCGGTATATTGCGGAAATTTAAGGAAAATAATATACCTGAAATACGCGTTATCCTAATCAGAAAGGCTTTAATACGAAAATATATAAAACCTTTAAGTCGTAAGAGTAGGTACATAAAGGTAACTTACCGTTACCGTTACGAAGCTATAAAAAGCTAAATATATATCCGTTAAGGGAGATATTCCATAAAATCGAAAAAGCTTACTTGTAAAATTATAAGAAAATACGATCCTAGAAAACCGTTAATTAGTTTTTTATTAAAAGGAAATAGATTTTAGGGTATATGTAGGTATACGTTTATAAGTTTAATAAATATAGTTAGCTTTAAAAATATAAGGCCCGTTTCGTCGCATAAAATAAGTAATAACTTAAAAACGCTTATAACGATATATGCGTAATTAGATTAGTTAAAAAGTCGTTTCGAGCTTTAATTCTTATTACGGCTAAGTTTAAGTAAGAACTTAAGTAATAAAACGTTATAAATATTTTTATAAATGCTAACTTACCTTATAAAATATATATAAAAACGCCGTTAGGATATTCGTAACGTAGGAAAATTTTCTTAATTAAAAAGGTATTATATAAGTTAAGGGAGTTATTTTTATTATAACAGAAAAACTTTATTAAGATATTTAAAAAATTAGAATTTAACTCCGTTTTTTACGAACTTTATTCTTTTATTCGTTAGGGGGTACTTATTTTCTTCTTTATAAACGATATTATTACAGTATATCGTGAAAAAATTAAAATTTCGTCGATTAGTTAATTTAATAATTATGGAAACGGTATACCCTTAAAACGGGTAAGAACTTATAATAATTCCTCGACATTAAAATAAATAAATAAACTTGATAAGAAAATCGGGTTATCCTAATCCGATTTTATAAAAAAGTTGGTTAACGTAATACTTAAAAAATTGAATAATTTCCTAAATATGTTTATAACAAACGTTAAGTTATTGCTGAATTTTAATTTAGCTTATCCAGATTTTATTAATAAATATTAATAAAAAATCGGTTTTATTTTTTTCGTAATAGTTAATACGCGACCTAATATATCTTTTACGATATTCTGATTTGCCCGATTTAACTTAAACTCTAACGACATATATTATAATACTACTAACCGAATTATATTATACTTAATTGGAATTAAAACGTTAACATCACAATTTAGAAATAACGATTTGTTAAATACTTGGAAAGACGCCTTTTTCGTAGATAATATAATCAAGTAAAAAGAATTTTAAGTTTACGGTAAAAAATTATTTAAAAAATGATAAAATAGCAGGCGAATAAATAAAATATAATAATTATTTTTATAATAGAAATAATATTATTACTTTTTACGCAAGTTATAAAAAAACTTTATTTATCTTTCGATTAATTAAAAAAGTAAAAGTTAATTAGAATATAAAACAGTTAAATATATAATACGATAATTAATAAAATTATACAGCTTATTAACGCCGATATCGCCTTATTAATAACGAAACTGTGGCATATAGATATATATAACTACTAGTTACAAAAAGCCGTAAAAAAGGACTTAATTACAATATATTATACGCTTATAAGCGATATGTTAGGTAACGAATTAATTAAAACCCTCTTACGCAAGCTTTTTCAGCTGTTTAAAAAACAGCTAAAATTAATAAATATTATTAAAACTTTTAACTGGCGGAAAAGCGCCTTACGAATAATTTTAAAAAAGGAATTAACTAGTTAAAAGAATTTAATTCCTAGAAGAGAGGTGGAATAAAAAGTTATAGCTTTAGGAATTATAACGATTAACGCCGTAAATGCTTTAAAGCATTAAAAAGGTGAATCGGCTAACGGGGGTGCGTTAGCACCCTATATATTAAAAAATCCCTTTAATCGAAACAATCCATATTCCGGAGTTAAAATGCCTTAAAGTGCAGTGTGCGTTTTAGAGCACCTGCAACTAGTTATTAATATAACAATATCTGATATCCCTTATATCTGACAGAACCCGTTTCCGCATTTGGATCTTAGCTCGCCCAAATAGGAAAGTAAGGTAAGTGCATTATATGGCCCGTGCACATACGTCCGCCTTTGGCTAGCTGTTATATATATATATATCTATATATATATAGACGTACTATAATATTACAGGTAATTTTAAAAGGGATTTATTACTTCTGCAGTAAACCTTTTGCTATCTCTGCAGTGGTCCCACTTTTTATACCTGATACACCTGCTGCACCGCCGCCACCAAGTACTAAAATTATATATAGCTGTAATTATAATTGTAATTATAATTATAAATTTTTAATTTTTTTAATTTGTTAAAGTTTCGTAATAATAATAATAATAGTAATAATACCGTTATTCTGTTATATTTTACCGGTAAAACCGAAATCTCGAATCTTAAAAAGGGAGAATGTTAAGGCGGGCGTTTTATTAATTCTTAAAAGCTTATTTACGTTTATATTTAATAATACGCGAAACGTTACGGTTATAAGGTTAAACCTAGTTAATATAGTAATTATCGTTACGAGAAATTTATTCGAATAACCGTTTCCTATAACCGCGATACGGCCAAACAACGTTAAAGCACCAATAAACGAATTAAGTGAATTACGAAAAAGGTCGGTTGCACGTAACGTGGTTATATAAAGATTATAGTTAAAACGGATTAAGAGTTCGTTTTTAAGTTAAATTTTTTCGTAAGATATTTATAATTATACTTACGATTAACTTAATAAATAAATTTTAAATACTAATATACGCGATTTTTATACAATCATTTTACGGAAAAATTAAAGCGATATATTAAAAGTTAATACAAAATCGGCAACGCTGCTTAAATTATCATTACCTCGTTACCCGTAACGTTTATTTATTTATTCTTATATAAGTTAAAAACGTTAATAATTATATATTTAAAGTAAAATTAAAGAACATAAATAATTTTATTAAAATATAAACGTTTATTAAAAAGTTCAAAAACGGCAATCGTTCTTATTGAATTATTTACGAAAAAATTATTCTTACCCGTATTGCCGGTATGTTTTGAACCTATTTATAGTATATTAAAATATAACGACGTTTTTAATATATGATTATTATAGATAATATATATACAATTAACTCTTATAAAATGTTATTTATAAATATTACGGGTTATACGAATTATAGAAGCGTTTTTATTATAACGTTGGCGATTATTTATAATAAAACGAAAACGTTATATAAATAGTTATTTTAATAATATATATCTTTTTAATAGGAATTAAATATTTATACCTTAATATTTTTTCCTCAATTTTAATAAAAAGTTTAAAACCGTAATAATAATTGCGTTGCCGGATATGGAAAAATAAATATAGATTTTTTATATTAATAAAAACGTGATTTTCTATAGCTGCGATAAGTGAAACAATATCCTCATTAAAAATAACGGTACTAGTAATACTTTATGGATAATTACGGTATCAGTAACGAAAAAAAACATTTCCTTAAACTTTAATAAAAATTTAGAAAATAGTCATTAATAGGATTTTCGGTACTTAAATAATTCCAAACGTAATAATTAATTTTATTTTGAAGATATTATTTTGTTTATCCCTCATAACCGTAACTGATATTTATTATATTAATTATATATAATATATTTACGTACTAAAAAAGATTTTAACGTTATTAAGTAACCTTTAATAAACGAATTTAATGATAATTAATAACTTATTATTAAATACTTAAAGGATATATAATTTTTTATCCGTTATTAATACAAGATGCTGCTAAGTTCAAGCTATATTTTCTAGGTTGAGCCAAATACACGAAAATAGTTACACGATATAATCGCACAATGGATACTATACCCAGTATCTTGGAATCCGTTATTAATAAGTTAATTGTTTTATTTTACAATGTTTTAATTACGAGGCTCGAACGAAATTTTTTATAAAGTTTAACTTTAATTTTGTTAAAAGTTATATATTTAATAAGCGTAATAATCTTTTTATTAGAAATAAAACTTTATAAAAAAATTTATAAATAAAAAGTAAAGTTTTATTATATAGTATTTAATTATGCTATTTACTTTTGTTGTAATTTCATTCGCCGCCAATAAGTAAAAAATATTATATTTGGTATTTAAAAAGTTATTAATTTTTTAGTAAAATAATACCGTTAGCCGTTATTATAATTTTTAACGTAAATTAATTTTAAACCTTAATCGTTACCGCCGTATATAGGTTCTTTTAAAATGTAAGACGGTATATTATGTAATTATAATATATATTATAATATTTACTTAACGCTTAATAATCTTTATATAAAAAGGTTATTAACAAACTATATCAATAAGTAATAATATATATAACGAATCTTAATAAATACTTTTTATGATTTTAATAACGTAATTAAAAATATATATTAATGAAACGCTCTTTTTATTTATCTGCAATTATAGATTACCTGAACGCATAATTACTTTTGTAACACCTTAATAATATTATCTGAAACTTTTCGTTTAAAAACCTGATAATCCTATATACGCCGAAATTTTTACGAATTACTTTGCTGTAAGCGCCTATAATACAAGTTCGTCGAACAATTCGAAAGTAATATTACGCCTTAATTTTTGTAACGGGTACGTTATAACGTAATTACGCTTTTAACCCGCGGTAACCCTTAAAGTAGTACATTATTTACGTTACTTACGAAATCACAAGCGACCGTAATAAAGGAATAAGGCCGAAGACGTAATAATAAGATTATATATTACCGCAGTAAACGCGGTAATCTTAAATAAAGTAACGGACGAAATAATACGCGAAAAATAATAGTATTTATAACCCTATCGACGCCCGTAGCGCTATTTATAATATTTAGGGTAGTAATAACCTTATCGCCACGGTTACTTTAAATTTTAAACGCTGTTAGTAAAAACTTAGTACTATTACGTACCGCTTTTAATACGTATTAAATTATTTCGAGCTGGACTTAAACGTTTAAATACTTAATTCGGTCGTAGCTAATACGGTTAACCTAATTAACGATAATTAACTATTATATAAGTTTATAAAAATATTATACAAGTTTTATAATACGTTAGTTTTTAAGTAATATTATTATAATATTATTAAAATTTATTATACGTTTGGTTAATAAAGGTATACCTTATTAAATTAATTAAAAATAAGTATAACTTATTAATATTTTATATAAGGCGGTTTTTAAAAGAAGATTAGGTGCGAACTGGCAGATATGGCAGGTGTATGCTAGGTAGAAGTGGGACCACTGCAAAAATAGTAAAACGTCTACTGTAGAAATAGCAAATCTCTTTTAAAACCACTGCCAGGTTACCGTGCTAGTCTAGAGCCCTATAATGCTGCCATAAACTTAAAGTTCTCGTTATTGTGTATCGATTGCTTCACTAAAATCGGGCTCTATTTCAGAGGTTGTGGCTGCACTTGCGGCGCAGCTGTGGCTAAGGCTTCCAAAAATCTGTAACTTTAAGTATCGACTCATAAAAGACCCATTAAAGGTATCTACAAAAATAAAAACCTTCAAAATAGAGCCTAATATTAAGTTATGATTTTTAGCTCCGTTGAGAAGTTTTACATAAATATTCGAAAATCTATTTTTGAAAATTGTCAATATAACAGTCATAAAACTGGTTAGAAAATAATAAAAATTATTATTATATAGCGTTATATAAAAATTATTTAACAATATATCAAACTTCCTAATCGGGGATAGTTTTGCGGAAATATTTAAACTTAACAATAAAATTTCCGTTCTTCGTAATCTTTTTATTCGAAACGCCCTTATAGTTATAATAATATAATTACCGTATATAACATCTTACCATAAGTCTTCTAAGGGTAACCTAATATGAGAGAAGCCCGTTTAGCTATGTTTTTGCCCGTACGTGTTATGGCTATTATGTCGTAGCTATAAGGGCGTTCTGGTTAATTAAGTCCGGAACCTTTGGTTAGTTATAAGGGATATCAGTCGTTGTTGTATTCAGTGACTAGCTGCAGGTGCTCTAGAACGTGTACTACACTTTAAGGTGATCTAGTTGTAGAACATATATATTCCGATTAAAGGGAACCTTTCGTATATGGAGTGTTAAAGCACCCTCTGTTAGCTGATATACCTTTTTAACGCCTTAATGCATTTACGGCGTTAATCGTCATAAGTCCTAGAGCTATAGCTATCCATTCAATCTTTTTTTCAACGATTAAATCCTTTTAATTAACTAATTATTTTCTTTGAAAGTATTCGTAAGGTGTTTTTTAGTTAATTAAAAGTTTTCGTAATATTTATTAATTTTAATTATTCTTTAAAATACCTACAAAGTTTGCATAATAAGGTTTTATTAAATCTGTTAGTTAATATATCGCTCATTAAAGTGTAATCTATTTTAATTAAATTCTATTTTACGGCTTTTCGTAACTAATAATAATATATATTTATATATTCTATATTCGTTATTAATAAAGCGATATTAACGTTATTAAATCGTTTAATTTATTAATTATCTCATTATATATTTAGCGGTTTTGTATTTAAAATAACTTTTAATTCGATAATTAATTAAAAACTAAAGATGGTTTTTTATAACTTGTATAAAAGATAAAAACTTTGCTTCGACTATAAAAATAGTTATTATGTTTTATTTATTCACTCCGTTATTTTATTACATTTTAAATACTTTTATAACCTAAGGTTCAAAGTTTCTTCGGTCGATCGTATTATTCATAAAAAAAATGTCGCTTTTAATATCCTTACTCTTAAATTATAACGTTAACATTTTGATTTCGAGTAGGTATAATATAATTTAATTAAAAGATTTGTAATAAATGTTGTTAAAATTTAGGTTAAATGGAGCTTGTTAGGATACGTTAAAAAAATATCGGGTCGCGTATTAATCATTCCCTAAAAAATAAAACTGATCTTTTTCTAATATTTATTAATAGAGCCTGGATAGGCTAGATTAGAATTCGGTAATAACTTAACGTTTTGTATTAGCCTGTTTATAAGGTTATGTAGATTTACTTCGGGGATTAAATTAATTATTTTATTTATATAGTCGGATTAGGTTAATTAAAATTTATTATTATGTTTGTTTTTAATTATTTCGATATTAAGAAATTCCTATACGTTCTTATTTTCTATAACGGTATATAGTTTCCGTCTTTATTAAATTAATTAATTAGTAAAAGTTTGATATTCTTCGTAATATATTATAATGGTATTGTCCATAAAAAATGTATTTTTTAACGCATAAAATAATAAGGCTCGTAAGGAACGGGGTTAAGTCCTAACTTTTCTCAAAACGGACAGCCTTAAAATGCTATAAGCAAACATCTTACTCTTAAAAATTCAACACAAATACGAAATTGATACGGGTGCCGAGGGGGACGTGTCATAGCACCGGAGGTACGGGGGTTTTTGCTTGCTATACCCAACGCTTTGTGTTATCAATCGGCGAGTCGCGACGTAGGAAAACCTCTCTCATTCTTTTGACAAATTTGACCCAGACCACTGTGTCGGATGGTCCGATGAGCCAAAGTCGCGAACCGGCGTCGTGGGAAAACGGGGGGGCCTTTATCATCTCGTTGGTAGGCTGTAAGTCCAGCCATTCGGATGGTCGGACGAAAGGACGAAAGCCTTATCTCAACCCTACAGTGTTGAACCCTTGTATAGTGGTTCGGTGGGTCCTGCTCGGCTCGTGCCGCCTTCTCCTATTCCAAAGATATTTAGGAGATCGGGGATATGCGGCTCACGAATTGTATAGACAAGATGTCAGCGCAAGAATACCTCTTGAACGTTCAGAGCACTATATTTAGGTAGTATATGCAAGTGGCTCCCACTCCAAAGAAGGAAGAACCGCCAGCTTTCACGCATCTGTATCGCAACGCCGTACTGGGCGATTCTCTAAATCTCCGCCCACCGTCTCCCGTCCGTTCTCAAGGACCATCTAGACGGCCAAATCTGGCCGGGCTCGCCACTGTTCGCCTCGGGCAGGCAGCTCCCTTCCCGAATACATTCCGGGACATTTGATGTGGCTGATGCAGATGAGCGCCTGCTGGTCCGAAGGTCTCTTCACTTTCACCGTGCCAAAGGCGGCGGCAGCACTATCCACCACAGGCAGCTCGCTCTTCTGGTGCGATAAGGTTCGGGGGGCGAGAATTCTCTCCTCTCCGTAGGCGAGGTAGAGCATGCACTTGCTCCGGACCGCCTGGCCCACGCGGGTTCAGGTGTCCGAGGAAATAAGAGGCATCCCGCCAGAGCCCGGATCGGGGAGTCGGTTGCGGCTGACGAGCTTGACGAGAAGCAAATATGTCTGCGGATGATCCGAGCAGAGGAAGGACACAATCGTTGTCTTTCCAGACCCGTTGGGCCCGAAAACGTCCCATTTCTTTCCGGGACGGACGGTCCAGTGCAGGCCGTCAAATGTCTGCCCACCCCCCTTCGCTGTTCAGTTTCCAAGGGTAATCTTGTTACCGCACCGTATTTGGCAGCCCTTCATTTTAACACAGGGCTTTCCTAGCCTTTCAGGCACGGGAAGCGTCTTCGTCCTCGGCCCAGCGGCCTTTCAGAGTCGGCGGGGCGTTAATTGTTCCATTTACGATGTTGTTGCCGGGCCGGTTGAGTAAGAGGCTTTGGTTGTCGGCGGGCCGAACGCTGTTATCTGATTCCAATAATCAAAGTGACTGGATTGATGAATAAAGGTGACGCTCGATGTAGGTGGAATTAAGCTCCAAGGCTAGTGGTTTTATGGCCCTAGCCCTGGCTGACGTGATCCCTCTCGGGCAAGCACGTGGAGAGCAGGGAGAAGGTTGATAACTGTGCGGGCCGTCCCGGCTGGGGAAGAAACGCCAGTCCCACCATCAGCACAAATCGCTGGGATGTCCCTGGCAATGGAGTGTGGCATCCATCCCTCCCGGCTCAAGGTCACTTGGGGTTTGGATACAGCTAGCCAGCCCAAACAGAAGGCTATATTAATGCTAAGCTGGTGTTTATTGCTTGTTGTAATAATAAGCCCTAACACCAAATGCCTGCATAATAAACATATGCCAAAACTGGTGTTTTTAATAAGTGGAAAGGGAAAAGGGCCCGGTTGGTCTCTTAAAGTTCGAACGCCGAACTTGTCTGCTAACGCGAATGTGGCTGATACCTAAAGCCGCCACAGCCACTGCAACTTCCTATTCCTTCAACCGCACCCTTTCCAAGTCAAAGCTGCGGGAAGATGCCATTTACCGTTATGCGATGATGCTGGGCCATCGCATGATCTATGCAAGCATGACAGCTGGCGTGTCATTCCCTTCTGTGTCCGGTGCATGAGTCGGAAGCGTGCTTCAGGGGATGATCAAGGTCGTCAAGAATGCGAGATCACAGAAGCCAATGGAGACGGCAAAGGCGGCCTAACATGGTAAAAAAAGGGCCACATACGGGCCGTCAAAAGTATAACTGCCCGGTGGCAGGTGTAAAAAAAGTGATGTATGGCTCTCATATAAAAACCTAATGTGCGAATAGCACAACTCTTTTCCATAGGCCCGTCTCGGCGACAGCACTCTGGGTCATCTTGGAGAACCCGGTATGGCAATGGGTTGTAAGCGGGGCTGCTGTATGTCCATTGTGACTGGTTCTAACTCCTATGATATTGCGAGTGTCACGATCAATACAAAGCAATAGAGGTAAGACTCTAGTTGCCAGGGTCGTTAGATCGAGGTCTTTCCGAGTTTCCTTATATATGCTTCCGCCAAGGTATAATAGGCGTATAGGCATAGGGCTTGCCGTACCTACAAAGCTAACCTAATCCAAGGGGCCGCCGTTTGTAGAGGCCTTCCCATCCATAGGAGCTTCAGTATATACTAATATTCTCTGATCTACCCTGACTAAATTTGGGGGAAAATTTGCCAGGGATACTTTTTAGCCCAATTCAACACCAACAATTGGGGAATACGTTGAAAGTTATTTTACCTTCATAAGCAGGACATTTTCATAAGCAAAGAGAGGGTCTATTCAAACGCTCTCGCATTCGGACCTCCGAAGGGCATGCATAACCCACGGATGGATGCGTCTGCCGCCTGGCCCCCATTCTGCATCCTACATTCTAACGGGTTGAGGTGCGTACAGCTGAGGATTGGCAGCCTGGCCAGAGAAGACTTGACGTACAAGACATATATCATGATTGGATGATCCTCCTGAGGGGTCGCCCAATTGCAGGAAGCCTCTCCGCGTGCACTGTGGACCGGCAATTGTTCTATGCAACCCACCATTAACCTGCCGCAACATAAATCAACTTGTTCGGTGCCGAAGACCCAACAGACCTTTCAATGCTCATGCGCACATACTTTCAGCTTGAGACCTCATGGTATCATTACACGCGAGGCTTGCGGACGCCCCCCTGCACCCCGCCCTCAGGGATAAGGGAGGTCTGGCGGCTCTCAAGAGCGGAGACATTTTAATAGCGTCCGCTCGGAGAATCGTTTTTTAAGATCCCATAGAAAACTCGGAGTCTCGATTCAGTATCACGACCCAAGCAAATCGACGGCGTCATTATACTGTCTCTATTCCCGGTGTCTATCTATCATGTTATTGATTTACTGAATAGCAAATCCGTAGCTGAGTAGGCTACGTAGCAATGCCGGTATCGAGCAAGATGCGGAATACCACGTAACTACATATGTAGGTGACTGTGACGATACGCACTTAAACAGTAAGCAGTGCCAGGATAGCATCTAGTGTGTTAAAGATAGGAGCAAGGAACTACCCTAGACCTTTACGTGTCTCCAAGCAGTATTGTGCATAGAGGAGGCCTCTCCCACCTAGAGAGAAGTACTCTAGAACTTAATAAGCAAGCTCATCCTGTATTTTCAACACTAGTAACTGATTTCATCGTCACACCTCAGTATTCAAACCCCTTTTGAATAGCACATAACATGATAGGTAAGCCTGCCGATATGTAGTGTTTTACGAGGTACTATATAGCGCCGCGTTCGGGGATTCTAGGCTTTAGGGTTACACGGGGAAGCAGGCTAGTTACATATTAATGCAATCCTAATGTGGAGTCGGTCGTATTTGTCTCCCTTGAAAACTGTGGGTGCCTATTCGCTTATATGCCACGGCTTTTGTTGACAACGAAAGAAGCGATCCTTTGCTACTAACGCTTGCGGCTAACCGGCCACCCTCGTGTTGCAGTTAAATTGTTGGGTTCGTGGTGCATGAGCTGAGCCTCTCCGCCCCTGGGCCCGGCTTTTAGTGAGTGGTATGGTGTTTATCATGGCAGGGACGCAAGGCAATTACTAGCTCTCTCCTCATCCTGCGTTGGCCCAGATCCTGGCAAGGGGCTTGTTTGACCTCGAATATTTATATTCACTCGACTTGCACAAACACGAGTTTTCCGCTCTTGCCCGCTAAAATCGGCAAGGTAAAAGTCCTCCAACGCCAACCATGGAGAACTTTGGGAACTTATCTCCCTCAGAGCAAGAAGCAATTCTCACAACTCGGCCAGGAGCTGCCCCACCAAATGGGACAGTTCCTAATTTCAATAACCCGCCTACCAGCAACGATGCCGGCATCTTAGTGGTGACTATCTGCGTCTTCTTAGTAACCTTCTTATTGTCACTTCGCCTGTACTCCAGAGTTTTCGTTGTCGGAGTCTTTAAACTTGAGGATTGTGAGTTTTCCCTAGCTGTCAAAACTAAGGCTAGCATGGAGATATCCGTCTGCTTACTGCTCAAACCTCAGATCTCGGCTTCGCTTCTTACGTATGTTCACTCTGCATGAGCCTTTTGCCCTGTGCCCTACCATGGTCCATACATGCTGATTTATGAATAGTTCCCCTTCCTTGGCCTTGTTGGGATGCTTATACTTCTCATGAGGAGAGTTGGCTTCATGGTCGATCAGTGGGACATCACGCTCGGTACCTACCTGGATTTTGTTCTTGTTCGTACCTGACGTGTATGATCTGTTTGCTATGTGCACGTGCTGACCAACGATTCGTCTCCCGCCCTGCAGTACTTGTTCATTTTCCGCATTATGTATGCGCTGTTTATGCTGTTCTCCAAAACGGCCATTCTTCTCGAATGGAACAATATTTTCGTTCCGAACAAAAGAAGAAATTGGTTCTTCTGGGCCAGTAGGATTATGGTTGTCATCAATATCATGGCCTACACTGGCGCCGCCATCGTGGTGACACTTTCGTGCGTCCCGACACGGAAGATCTGGACACCTTGGATGGACGGCACTTGCTTTGCACGAGAGTCCGGTGATAGGGTTACTGCCTGGGTCAACCTTGCTATTGATACAGCTATCTTGCTACTGCCACAACCCATTATCTGGAAGCTGAACGTGACGCGACAACGGAAGATAGGTGTCTCGTTTATCTTCTCCATTGGTTTGCTGTGCGTTTCGCTTGCTACCCCCTTTTGCCCATTCTCTCGTTGTGGGACTGGTCAAATTGTAACTAACGGTTTTAAAACATGAAAGTGTTGTCGCTTGCGCAGTTGGCCGGACTTACTCCAACATGACGTTTGATTATCATGGAAACACGTCCCATGATGGATCCATCATCGCTGTGTGGGGCTTTGGGGAAACGGCCGGCGTGATCATGGTTTTCTCCGCCCCTGGAATTCCCAAGGCTTTCTCCAACTGCAGGTTCCTTGCAGGCGTCAGGTCTACCCTTCGGTCGTGGACGCCCCTGAATGGCGCTACTGCAGAACAGGGCGCCAGGTCCAAGCGGACCGGTGGCAGCTCCCGGCCTCCGACTATCGGTGGCGGCGGGAGGAGGTCGCCGCGGAAGCCGACGGCAACAGAGATGGACCTGATGGAGACACTGAACGGAGATTATGTGGAGTCAGGTTTGAACCCGCACACTGTGGAATCGAATGGCCAGGTGCCGAAGACTTGATCTTGAGGACGACTATGTTAGAAAGCCAGGATGACTCTGCGTCGAGAACGTCGACAAAGCCAATCGTGGGGCGTCGACACCCCATGGATGGACAACCAAAGATAGCGACTTCAACTTCAGATGTGGACAAGAATAACTGTCCTTGACCAGCGGGATTTCAGTGTACTCCGCCAAATATCTGCCTTTGTTTCTTTTTATTTCCTTATTTATTACAATCCACTTGCCGCATGATAATTTCTCGAAGAGCGTCGTATATGTATTTTTCATATTCGATGTGCGTTTTATTTATATACCTTTTAAATAACTTAACAGCTTTTATATTACTGCTGCACTATACCGCTACGCCACCACGTTAAAAGATCGGTAGAATAATCGCAATTATGGAAATCACTCTTAGTGCTACATCTATATATGTATTGGAGCTGTTACGGTGGACAAGGTCATAACATTTTAGTTTATATTTAAGTTGTTATATTTATATCGATATTTTAAACAATATCTTAAAAGGTAGTTATGAACTATGATTAAATTTAATTAGCGTTTTTAACAATATTAAATATAAAGATATAGTTAATAACCGCATTATAACTTACCTACGCCTAATATCTATATAAGTTTTATCGTAGTAATAATTAATTATTTGTTCTATATTCTCGACTAAAATAGTTTAAAAAAATTACCCTTTCGAGCAGAGGAAAAGCGTTTAACAACTGCTGCCCGAGGGCCGCCAGTAAGAGAGGGAGGTGGGGAGGCGCGAATGGAAAGCGAGGGGGCCTCGAATTGTACTTCGCTTTTGCGTTTAAGATATTAGGTAAAAGTTAATACTGTCAATTTTAAAATTTTAAAATTGCTAAGCGGGGTGACTCGTAATAAACGTGCGATATGCGTTTGTAAAACCGGATGAACACATTTTCTACAAGTACTCTTTTAACTTTTTATAATTTAACTTAGTGGTATTAAATTAAGTTAAAGTGATTCAATTTTGATAACGGCGGATCTTTATATATGTTATAGTATGGGCAAAGGTTAATAGAATCTAAAATAGAATTTAAGTATATTTATGCAGTTATGCCTAATATTTAAATAATAAATAGTGATAAATAGAGCTAATGTCCCCAGGTTAAACCTGTAGCGAAAGGAAATGTTTAATATATATAAAGATCCGTATTCAGTAATTAGCCGGGTCCAATTTTAAGCTTAATACTTTGCCTAATCACAAACATTTTCTTACGATAAAAAACGTTTTTGTTTTATTGTAAAATTTAATATTAAACTTTATAATAATAATTATATCGACTTATTTAAAAGAAATTAAGTATTTTTCATTTCATATAAATAACATTATATAAATAAGTTATTGTAACGTTTTTGCTATTTAAAAGTTATTAGCTTTTTTTCGTAATAGAGAACTCGCTGTTGTGCCCGCCGGGTTTAGCGCCCCTTTTCATCGGCCATTCGCATTCGTACACGGCGCGCTGTAATATAAATATGAGCCCTTCTGTCTCGACGTCCGTTTATTGTACTCCTGACATCCTTTACATTTTTACTTCTCTCCTTTCAATTTCGCCCGCCATCACTGCCCCTTTTCTGGCCCCATTTTGTCAAAGATCCTTGCTCATGTCCCTTCGACCCTGGTTGCCCCCAACTCTTCTGCTCCCACCTCTCGCCTCTGGCCTCTTCCCTTTCCTTTCTCAAATCCCACGTTCAGTTCCCGCGGCACCGGAACTCTGCTCATCCCTCTGCTCGCCATCTGAGGCCTCCCGACTCTCCCGTCCCCCTGATCTCGACCTCGACTCTACTCCCAATTTGCGTCAATGCGGAGCGACCAAGCTCCCGCCCTCTTTCCTTGACGGCGCCAAGAAGATTTTCACATGTTGAACTTCTGATCCCCTCATCCGCCCGCCCGGCCCGACCGCCATGCTCTATCCTCCCTTCGTCCGTGACCCTCGGTGCCTGCTTGGAGGACCATCGGCGCAATTTGCATAAACGCCTGGTCCTGACCCAGTCAGAAAAATGCTTGTGGGCGTCCGTTGGCGTCAATGGGGGAAATCCAAGAGGCCCCTCCTCCCCTTGTCGCTTCTCTGGAGGTGTCACTTCTGCTGCCTGGGCGCCATGTTGGCCATGCTCGAGCCAATTGCAGCGCAGCTGTGACGGCACATGCAGGAGGCAGGTCATGCGGGAGGCAAGGGCCAAAACCTGATCAACCGCTCTCCCGTTCGGGGTCCACGAGCAGCAGTGACTCAAAAGAAGCCATAGTGTTGGCATTACTTCCCCAGAAACCGCAATCGCCAGATCATGGTTTCTTTATTGTAGTGGCTCATAAGTCGGCGGTTCCGCAGAGCTAATGAGTAGTTGCTGTCACAGGATTACACGTGGTTGTGCACGAGACTGTGTACGGATTCAAAGCCACGACAGGGGTTTTAAAAGGAGCCGGCATGCCAGAACAAAAACCGATCAATAGAGTCAATCACGACCTTAATCAATGTTGACAGTTTGAATTGGCGTTGCCTGGGGTGAGTGGGGTATTAGAGCAATTGTACACCTGTAGATTTATAAGCATAATAGAAGCTAGAAGCAGGTTTGTATGTCTAACCGGTCGTCTCTATCACCTGTAAGGTTTGCCTGAAGGACACTGTTGAGCTAGGTTCGGTGCAACCAAAGGATGCACCACAATAGGTGTCGGTACTGTCTCCTGAGCAATAGCCGGGTTGCTCGTTGAATTGATAGCTATCTGGTAAGTTATATCTGTACAGTAAGGGTTCACCTGGCCCTCCTTATATAGACCTTCATTAGAACATGGGGCCCTGAAGCGAGGACTGGTGAAGCCGTGGTAGGGTAGGCCCTAATTACGGAGTACATCCAGATTACAACGGCTTGCAGAGTACTTTACCCTCCGAAGACTAGAACTCATCGCGGACCGGCTCAGGATATGAGAATCCGGCAACTTCTATTCGAGACCCCGATAAGGAGCTGGGGTTGGATTCCTTTGGGCAGGATATCTAGATAGGGGTTCCTGGGGGTAGGTGTTTTGGTAGCCCTGTTTCCCTAATGTCCGTGCTGGCATGCCCTTAGTGGGACTTTCCAAGTGTACATTCCATTCTAGCATCATCATAAAGTCGTTGCGGGACAACAGTGACTTGTAACCACGATTCCCAACGCCCTCGACGAAACTAGTCTTCCCGGTCAGTTGCTGAAGATCGCCGCCTGAGAAGGGGGGGGTCCGTCGTAATGACACCCCGGCCCGGCTTAAGTAAAGCACAGCTCGCTGGTATCGACAGCCTGTTGACTCTGGGGTCGACATTGACATCGCAGTCTTTACTTTGCTGCTTCGTTAGCCCTAGAGAGGAAAGCGGTTTCAACAAGTTGGGCCTTTTCTCCATCAATGACTTATGTAGCAGTCTAAATAGCCCCTGAAAAGTATCCAGAAAAGGGAAATACCACTTCACAAAGGCAAACACTCAATGGGCACATTCGAGCCTAGATGCCCCAGAGGAAGAGCTCGAAGACCCCAAACCAGATTTGGGTAGGGAGCAGCTACGGAAGAAACGGAAGGCGGTAGATCGTGCCTACCGGAGCCTGATGGGAAGGATCCCAGTTCAGCTGAGTTCCGAGGAAATGCTACCATGGGAACAACAGAGCATGTGCTATCAACAATTAACTCAGCAACGGGGAGTACAAGTAGTGACATCCCAATCTGATCTCGACCATTTCGAGGGAACTCTTTGAATGACCGGGATATCCTTGTAAAGGGTTCCATCGACGTTTTAATCCTACCCCTCTCCTCGACCTTGCATGCAGAAGTACGTCATGGAATGATTTAGCCAGCAACAAGGATTTAGCCAGGGACAAGTGAGAAACCCGTAAGAGAAAGGTCTGGTACCCTTATCTGATACTCCCCAAATATTAATGGGACAACGTTCGGTCGCCCCCACAAAAAGTTCCGCCGTGTTTTCCGGAATGGCGACCTCAATATGACAGCTAATATATTGCGATATTAGGTCGAATTTGCTGGTCTCTTGCGGAGGATATGAACTATCGAGGTAGCCCATGTCCCAGGAATACGATATAGCCCGAAGTCCCCATATGCTCAAGATGTAGAACGTTCCGGGTTTAACGACGACTGTTTTCGGACAAAGCATCCATACATCTCCCGGGCTCGTTCAGATTTACCACGTAAGAAGAATGGCAATCACGTTCCTTGCAGGTGGGCTGCTGCTGAGCTTGCCTTATCTCGCTCTGTCATGGCGAATAGTCCCGCACAGTTACATTAGCTACTCGACTGTTACGGGCTTTTTCCTTCAGGATGATCCGGCAACGAACCCTATGGGGTTTGATTATGTAGGTATCTTCCAGTTAAAAAATGGGCCAATGAGAAGCGTCACCCAAAGACGAGAGGAGCTTGGTGCACCTCGGGACTCAGCTGAACTGACTGAATACATATAAAAACCTTAGGCCAAGGTCAACTTTGGTCTGATCAACCAGACGTATCCCACAGACGCGAGCCCGCCGGCTCACAGCGGGCCGCGGACTCAGTGGCAGAGGTTTGCCAGATACGTTAAGAAGCTGAACAAGGATGCCCTTGACAATGTCACGTACAAGGTCCTGTTCATAGGTCGCACGGGGAGGGCTACCACAATGCGGCAGAGAGGTTTGACTTCTTTTTTCGGTTTTTTTTTTTTTTTTTTTTTTTTTTTCATTATTTTAGACGCACCGTCCACCCTTTGGACATCATTAGTTTACTGATTCGCACCCATCAGCTACTACGGTACGCCCGCATGGAGGTGCTACTGGTCCAAGCTAGAGGGGAACGGAACCGCCGTATGGGCCGACGCCAAGCTGACACCTGACGGCGTCGCGCAGGCTCTCAAGGCCAACGCCTTCTGGGCTTCCCAGATGAAGAACGAGGGGATGCCGGCTCCACAGTCCTTCTACACCAGTCCGCTCAGCCGTTGCCTCGCCACGGCGGACCTCACTTTCTCGGGGCTCCAGCTTCCCGCGGGCCGGCCCTTCGTCCCGATCATCAAGGAGTTCCTCCGGGAAGGGGTGCACATCTACACCTCCGCCAGGAGGGCCAGCGCCGCGGCCATCAGAGAGGCCTATCCTATCTTCCAGTTTGAGCCCGGCTTTCCCGAGGGGCTCGACCCGCTGTGGAATGGGACGTTCGGTGAGGATGAGTCTGCGCTGCGGGCCAGGTCAAAGATCGCGCTCGACGAGATCTTCACTGAGGATGAGGCCACGTGGGTCAGCATAACGAGCCATTCGGACGAAATCACGGGCTTGCTGTCTGTGTTGGGACACCGACCCTTTGGGTTGTCGACAGGCCAGATCATACCTGTTCTCGTCAAGGCAGAGAGGACGTATCATGCCTACCCGTCCACGACCATCCGGTCTTGGCAGTCGGAGGCTACCTGTACTAGACCACCGATCACGAGCATTCCTGCTGTGGGTTGTGTTTGTTCTGGGGAGCCTACGGCCACGCCGACGCCCAAGTAGCGTCGTAGCTTTTCCGGCTCCCTGCCATACGGTTCCCCTTCTGGACGAGAAGGGACGGCGTTAGAGGGACTAAATATCTGGAGTGTGGCAGCTCTGAGCTATACCACATGGGAACACCTGTAAGGTGTAACAATATCCAATGTATAATTGATTGCGAAGTTGAAATAGGTAGTACATGTTACTAATGATCGAATAATACTATGTAAATGATAATTATGCATGCAACGAGCCGGAGGAACCGAAGTCGCAAGAGCTTCACTTAAGGCGAGGGAATGAGTACTCGTAGACAGGGTTCTAAAACTGTTACTTAGTCTTTGGTTTGACTAAGACTAGAATTGAACAACCTGATTAAAACTAGCTAAAGACTAACTAACCCATGTTAAGAAGTAAATATTTGTATTTTTAATTAGTTTTAATTAACGCTTTAACTATTTAAACTAGGTTAAAAAACTACGAGGTATATAATGTAATAAATGTTGTTAAAAGAAGTATTAAGAAATTAAAACAATTATAAAGAATTAAAAATATATTTATATTTAAATCGGCTTACTCTTTCCGATTATACAATAACGGCTTAATATATAAAGTAAAATTCTTTTTATAATAATTCACTTTGTTATCGACATTTTTTTAAAAAAGTGAAAAGAATATAAATACATAGATATCTATATATATTAACGTACCGCATAAGCGAACCGAATATATTATAGGATAATAGGTAGCTGTGAGCTAAAGTAAGATGATTACCGACCAGTCTTAAAGCGGATTCTAAGAAGTAAGTGTATTAACCTGGGACCCCACCTAATGAATTGCCCTAGCAGTGAATACGGATTTTCACTAAAACGCGCGATATATAAAAGTGAATAATAAATTAACAAAAATAGTTGCAATAAAACGGCGGATATAGTATAGAATCTCGATTCATATTAACTCGATATGAGGATTTAATAAGGTATATAATATCAGCTTACCTATTTTTAAAAATTTAAAAAATAAAAATAAGTATTAGTAACTTAAAGAATTATAGAAATTTAAATTCTAATTCTGAAGAAAAAGTAATATAACTAATTTAAACTTTTCAACTTGAAATTCAGTTTAATGATTATTTAAAGCCACAATACTAAGCACAACATATGTAAAAACATATATACTAAATAATAATATATAGTGTACTAAATTAGTTTAAAATTTATTTACTTATTTCTTTAACTTAAACATTGTACACGGAAGAAATATATTCGTTAATAATTGTTTAAGAAAATTTGATTTTATTTTCAAAATTATTCATTGCTAGAGCAATTCGTTGGGTGGGGTCTCAGATTAGGCTATTTTTATCTAGCGTTTTTTATTAGTTATTAAATGGTGTATTTATATAGATAAGTGGGTTAGCGGTTAGTCGGTTACCAGCTGTAATCCGTAAATTCCGTATTCTTATAATCATTTCCCCTTTTTGAATTGTTCGTCCCTAATAGTATTATTATTAATTAATGTAGGGTGGTCGTAAATTTGATTACGTAAGTTCGCCGAATATTTTCTATATAAACCTACGTAAGTTATAGTATAATGTAAATAGTTGCCGTAATAATTAATACGTACCGTATTAAATAATTAATCATATCTTTTTAAACTTCGTATTTTAATCCGTTTTTAATCTTATTTTTTTTTTCTTTTTGAGTTTTTCTAATCTTTTTCATATTTCTTTTTTACGTTTCTATTTTCTTTAGTTTTTTATATTTATTTTCGTATCGTTCTTTCAGTTTATGTTATATATAGTTTCCGTTTTATCTTTATTCGTTATATTTATTTTTCGCGCGCAATTTTACGAGAAGTGATATTGTAATGCCGATAAGGGCTAGAAGTTTTTTAAGCGTTATCCTTTTAACGTTAACGATATGCCGAATACTAGTCGTACTACCAGCGGTAATAAATTTTATTACTTTTATGTAACTTAATACCCTTTTATTTACCGTACGATTTACGTTTAGATTTTAAACGTTTTAAATTACGTCGTAATTAGTTAATACTATAAAGCTTTTCGTATAAGATATATTTTTAGTATTGTTAATATCGTCGTTTAATTTCCGTTTGAACTCCGGTTATGTTTAAAGATGTGATTTAGTTTATTGGTTATTTTGTATTCGAAAATTAAAAATTAATTAACAAACTTTAAAACCGCCCGTCCTATTAGTATTTACGTTAAATACGACGACGTATTTACGATCGGTTACCGCCTTAATATTTTTCGCAAGGGTAAGTTCGTTTTTAAGGCGGTTATTAACGAGGAGAATCCATTTTTTTGTATATCGAAGATAAATCTCCGATTATCCGGCATAACTGCGAAGGTCTAATTTTAATACCGTTTTATATGTTGGTAAATTTAGGTTATATTCATAAGCTTCTTAGTTTTTTCATTTTTATTTTACGATTAATTTCTAATTAAACGTAGTTTTATAGTAAACCTATATATAAAGAAATTTTCGAAAATAGGTATGTGTTAAAGATAAGGAATATTAGTTGGTATATATTTAGTGACTACTTGCAGGTGCTCTTAAGCGCGTATTTACACTTTTTAGATATTCTAGCCACGGAATAAGTATATTTCGATTAGAGAGATTATTAATATATAAGGTACTAACGCACCTCTGCTAACTAATATACCTTCTTAATGTTTTAAAATATTCACGGCGTTAATCGTTATAATGTTAAAATTATAACTTTTTATTTCATTTTCTTCCGGTGATTAAATTCTTTTGATAAGCCAACTTTTTTAAAAATTACTTGTAAGGCGTTCTTCCGTTAATCAAAGGTTTTAATAATATTTACCAGTTTTAACTTTTTTTAAAGTACTTAAAAAGCTCGCGTAATAGGGTTTTAAATAATCCGTTAACTAGTATATTACTTAGAAACGTATATTTCATTTTAATTAAGTACCATTTTACTGTGTGTTGTAATTAATAAATATAAATATTTATATATCGCAGTTTTATATTAGTAAAACGGTATTGATATTAATAGACCCTATATTTTATTAATTATCGTATTATGTACTTACTAGTTTTATATTTAAGATAACTTTTAATTTCTTAATTTGTCAAAAGTTAAATAAGAGTTCTTATAACATACGTAAGAGATAATAACTTCGTTTTAGTTATAAAAGTCGTTATTATATTTTATTTATTTATCTATTATTATTTTATTTGTCCGAATATTTTATGTTATCAATTTAAAAGTTTTTCGATTAATCGTATTATCTGCGAAAAAAAGCGTTATTTTAAAAATCTAACAAACTCCCACCCTCGAAATATACCCTTAACGTTTTGGTTCCGATTAGGTATAGGATAAATCGCTTAGCGGGTCTATGATATATGTCGTTAAAATATAGGTTAAATCTGGTTAATCCGGATACGGTAAAAAAGTATATCAAGTTGTATATTAATTATTACATAAAAATAAAACCGATTTTATTAGGTATTTATTAATTAAGTTTATAAAAGTTAAGTTAGGATTTGGTAATAATTTAACGTTAGTTATAGGCGTTTTTAAGACGATATTAAAAAATGTTTTAAAGATTATATTAATTTAATAATAAAGTCGTAGGAAAATAATTAGATTTTATCTATTAATTAATTTTAATTATTTCGATAACACTGAGTTATTTATAGTCTTTTACTCTTTATACGAATATACCGTTTTTGTATTTTTTAAAATAATTAATTGATGAAATCTTAGTTTTTCTAGCGATATGTTATAATAGCGTCGTTTACCAAAAAATAGATAAATATTTTTAACGAATAAAAAATAAAGTGTATTAGAAATAAAGCTAAATCTCAATTCGTTAAACGTTTTTATAAAATTCTTTTATTATAACAAAGGTAATTCTTGTAATTTATATCGTACTTTTCTCATTAGGAAACTTTTCCCCCGTTATAAATATCTTAAAGGCGTTTTTATATACATTTTATAAGGTAGGTTAGCATTTACTAAAAACATTTATATTAGTATATTATTTAAGTTGTAGAGCGAATTTAGCCGCGATAGTGATTAAAGTTCGAAACGATTTTTTAGTAAATATAAATGCGTATATATTATTCAAAAATTTATAAGTTACTAATCGTCTTAGTCGACGAAACGGGTCTTATATTATTGAAATTAATTATGTTTATCGAATTTGTAAATGTATATTTATACGTACCCTAAAATATATTTTTCTTTACAAATAATTAATTAATGGCCTTTTAAAATTATATCTTTCTATAGTTTTATAAATAAACCTTTTCGACTTTTTAAAATATTTCTTTAAACCCGTATATATTTAACTTGTTATAACCTTACGATAATAGCGGTAAATTACGCCTATATATCTGGATTTATAACTTATATACTTTTTTATATATTAAAATATTATTTACTTTCCGATAAAAATAATACTTATTTCGGGTAATTAATTTCCTTAAACTTTCATAACTTACTGGCCGGTTATCGTACGTTCTTATAAAAAGGTTAAACGTTTTATATTTAATGCGACTTTTTATATTTTTTATTCGTTTTAGATAATACCTTCTTAATACGGAATATAGGGAGGGTTAATATTCATTTTTTATGAAATACCTTTATTTTTTACGAGTATTGTAAGTTAACTAAATTAAAAGAAACATAAAGTTACTTTTATTTTTTCCGTCGACGTAATAATCGTAATAATTATTAAGGTAGATATTAACGGCAGTAATAATTTAAGAAACGGAGATAGTTCAAATATAACGATTATATATTAATAATTAATGCCTTATAAATAGGTTAAAATATTTCTATTTTATATATATTATATATTAATATCTTTTTAAAGTTATTTCTTTTATTTAACCGGTAATTACAATCTTCCGCTTAAATTTTCATCTTTTTTATATAGTAAAATAGAATGGTTATAGTTATAATTAGGTATTTTTGCTTATCGAAATAATTACTATAATTTGATTTAATAACGTATAAAAAGTCGGTTTGTTAATTTTTAATCTTACTTAATAAAATATTCTTTTAATTAAATTTTAGCGTTCGAAAAATATTAACCATAGTAATTAATAAGTTTTAAGTTTCGTAAAGATTTCTAAATCGATAACCGATAAGATAACTAATTTAAGCTTTATCATTTAACTTTTAACAATTTTATTTTTTCTTTATAATAATAGTTATTATAATGTAAACTACATAGTCGTATATTCGTAAGTAAATTTGCTAAGGTTTCCGATAAAGTATTATAAGGCTGTTTTTATATATTAAGTAAATATAATAAACCTCTTATAGTTGTTGTCAAAAATAACGTATTTAAAGGTATGATTGTAATAATTTCTTTTATTACACCTCTTAAGCGTTTTATACCCCCGTTGTAAATCTAAGTATGTAATATTAAAAACTTAAGCATGATATTTAAAAAAGGCGATTAAAATATATCTCGAAATTAATAATTTTTAAAGATTTCTTTATCGTATTTGATCACTTATAGAAAACTTTATCTTATTTTTTGTAAGCTTTTAAAAAGTTTCGAAACGTTATAACTAATATATTATACTTTCGATTTTTTTTAAATAAATATCAGATAAAACCTATATAGTTATCGGAAATAAAAATGTCGTATTTATATTCTTGAAACCTTTTTCCGAAATTTATAAAGTCGACGGCAATTCTCTATCCTAATTAACATATTTTTTCTTTAAATTTTCACCTTATTAACTTTTTAACATTCGCTTTAGCATATATTTAAACTTTGACTATTATAAAACATTTTAAACGGGCTTCCTTTAAATAAAGTTATTATTAAACAATTACTTCGGAATTTAAATATCCTAAATTTAAATGAAATATAATACCGCTACCAATCTGGAATAACTTTATTATTTATAACTTAGCGTTTCGTTTATATATATATTAGATTATATAAAATGTTATTAGGTTAATATTTTCGATAACGAATTAATTAAATTTATTTATTAACGTAATAACCACCTGGCTATACTTATCGCGAATAAAATTATTAATTACTTTATTACATGATTAATACCTTTTTCCGGAGCTGCCGAAATAATATTAAATTATATACGAAATTCTCGTAATAAGTTACGTCGTACAAACGTAACGTTTTCGTACAGTTAAAACTTTAAAAAATGATAGTAACCTTTTTGTATCTTTTAATCGGGACGAACTTATTACTTATATATCCCCCGTCGCTTTATACAATAAATCTAAAATTTAATAACGTATGAATTAAGTTAAAAATATATCTCGTAAATTTTAGATTCAAAATAAATAAATTCTATAAGCGATAAAACGTGATATTTACTATATTACATTAATTAAAAATTCGGAAATACGCTACAGTTCGCTTTACTCTTTTTAGGAATTACTTTACTTTTTAAGAAATTAGTTTTTTCTATCTTTAATAAATAGTTGATTTTTCTTAACAATTAATCGAAGAACATCCGACTTTTAACATATGTTACCACCTTATCGCTAAAATGAAAACTTTTTAAAGCTTGGTTAAGAAATGCATAACAGCATTTTAGTAATATATAATAAACATTTAAATACGTTTTATAATAGGTACTCTATATATTTAATTTTTAACTTTTTCGTTTATTACCATTTCCATTCGAGTAAAAATTTCTATAGCTACCTTTTTTCAGCTTACAGCTCGGGGTTTTTTCTCTCGGTTAAAAATTAATACTTTTAAAAATTTTACTAGTATCTTGTCAAGCGCTAAAAAGTTATCCTTTATTAATTTAAAAGATTAACCGTTCTTAATAATTAATCGTACCGTTATAGACTTCAACTTTCTTTATTATTTAGACTAAAATCATTCAGGTTTTAATAATAACAGTTAATAGAATATATAAGTCGTTAATTTATACGATCGTCGCTTTCGTTTTCGAAATATTATATCGTTATTTTAGGCTATAATTTTCTTCTACTTTATAATTTATTCGTTTAGCTTTTTTATCGACTTCGAAATTTACTTTAACCGTTTACGGTATTCCTGTTAAATGTTAATTACAAACCTACTGTCGTATACTTTGTCGAAAACGGCTATGTTAACGTATTACTTTCGTAAGTTTATTTTTAAATAAGGTTTACCCTTTTAATTATTAAAATATTAACTTCAGGACCTATTTTATAAAATCGTTAATGCTTTTAAGGAATGTATTGTACTTTTAATCCTTATCAATATAGGCCGTAAAATTCTAATTATAAGCTTATCTACCTTGGTTTATTATTCCAAAGATATATATTAGGTAATTAATATAATTTATTTTTTTAGTAATTTGTTCGGAAATATAAATAAAAATAAGAAACCGTCTAGGATATTATTTCGTATTGTATAACGGATTTATCTCTTTAAATACGAGGCTATATCGGGCTTTATAAGTTTAATAAACTACTAAAGATTTTAATCAAAATTAATATAATCCCAAATATTAAGCGCGTATACTTCCGATTAAAATTCGCTTTTAAAACGATCCAAATCCTTAAGTCCTTTATAAATAACGGAGAACGCCGACGGCATAATCGCTATTATTATAATCGGCGTATTTAGTTAATCGCAACGAACATATAGCTTATATAGTCTTTGCAATAGCTAATTAATTAATATAGGCTTAAATTAAACAAATTAAATTCTTAATCATTAAATATAAGGGATAATAGTTGTTATTATGTTTAATAACTATTTACAGATACTTTTAAACGCGTAATACACTTTATAAGAATTTAACTACCGATTAAATATGTTCTGATGAAAGGGATTTTATAGTATATAAGGTGCTAACTGTTACGATTCAACTAGTAAGGACTTAGGAAACGGTCTCTAAACGGACCGAAACAAGACTCAAATGGGTCGGGTCACGTAATACGTTTAGAAAAACTCTAAAAAAGCGTAAAAAAGCACATACAAATAAGTAATATAACTCCAAAAAGCTCTAAAAAATATATACGTTTTTTAAACTATATAATTAAACAACAACAGCTTATAATATAACTTCGTTACCCAACATACTTTTAATATTACGAAACGGAATTAAATTATCGTTTTTATTTATTATTTAATTTCCTATAATACTTTTACTAATATAAACCTATAACGTCCCATATAATCGAACGAAATATATAAACGAGTGATATACTTTTAAGGCACATTTTAACTACCTATCTTTAATTATCAATTTCTCAACGCTAATATTATAAAACGCCTTACAAAAAAAGCGAAAATAAACCTAGCCATTTAGGCTAAAACATAAAACCCGAAACTTAATTATAAAAAATTTAGTTTTATTTACGACGTTTTATATGCCACCCTAAAAACGCGATTTAAAAATAAACGCGCCCGAATTAATATTACCCCTAATGCGCGAAAATTAACGCCGACCGAAAAAAAATCGATTATCGAACAAATCCTTAACCTAAATACGCGAACGTTTCTTATCCAGCGTTAACATATTAAAAATATAGCGAATCTGCTGCTCGCGTAATAAGTTACCAAACGCGTCGGGATTAATTAAGTAATTAACTTTATTAAACGGTAACAAAAATTCGAAACGCGTTTAAATCGAAAAATAAATTATTAAAAAATTTTATACAAAATTTAAAAATATTTTACAAATAATTTAACCTTATTCTAAAAATAATTATTAAATATAATATTACGGAAAAAAATATTTATAATTTCGATAAAATAAAATTTTTAATAAAATTTTTTTTAATAACCGATATAATTATTATTAATGCTAAAAAGCATAACAAACTTAAAACATTTAATAAAAAAATCGGAAATAATTTATAATAATATAAACTATAAATTTTTAAAATTAAACCTTATTTTTATTTATTATTTTTACCGGGAAAAATTATTTTTTTCATTAATTCGATAATAACCCACTTTTACCCGATTAAAAAGTTATTATAAACGATAACGGTTAAACGATAAATAAATTAAGTTTAAAATAAGTTTAAAATTTTAATTAATATATTTAAACGTATACGAAAAAATCCAAACGTTTTCTTATTTTCAAAAGTTACGAAAATTACTATTTGATAAAATTTGAAAAATATTACGTTAATTACGATATTATTACATTTTATATATTTGTTATTCTTTTTAATTATTTTCATCTTTTAACGTATTTTATTTTTTTCCGCTAAAACGCGTTTATTTATTATATATCGAAAGTTTTATACGATATTATATTACTTATATTATTAAGGAAAATTTATTACCGGGTTCCGTAACGCGTTTAAAGTTATTATAATAATTAATAACATTAAATCGGGATTCGCAAAAATTAGACTTATTCCATTAGATTTTAATTGTATTTTTTCCGAATTAAAAGTTTTAATTATATTTATACCAACCGTTATTCTATTTACCTTTATTAATTCCGTTTTTTCTTACTTACAAAAGTTTTTAAAAATATTATTAAAATAATTCAATAAACCCGTTATTTATAAAAATGAATTAAAAATGATTAAGGTAACTCGCCGATAAAGATAATTAAATCGGTTAATTTTTTAACGAAAAATAATTTAATATTATTATATAAAAACGTTTTTTTTAGGAAAAATATAACTTATTACGCGAAATGAACTATATCCTTAATAAACGCCGAAAAATCAAAAATAAACGTTTATAAAAAATACTTATTATAAAAGATATAAAAGTTTTTATAAATTACGAAAGAAAGTAATAATAAATAATCGTAATTAATAATAGCCGAAGGTAATTATCCAAAAAAGGTTTAAAGAAAGGAATAAAAATATAACGTTTACGGTAAGCCCGGATATAATACGCATACTTATAAAAAGGATATAAAGGCGTTTAACGATAAAGAATCCGATTAATTTAAATTAATTTAATATATTATAATTACTTAATTTGAAATTGTAGTTAAAATTTACTAAAAAAGTGTTTCGTTGGTTTATATATTTTGTTCGTTTATATAAAACGTTACGTTTAAATTTAATAATTAATTAATTAATCTCACCGTTATATATTCCAGATTTTTATTAAACAATATTATCAAACTTTAAATAATATTTAACATTATTAAAATATTAATTAATTTTCAAAAAACCCTTATTTAATAACTTTAAGCTCGTATCCAACAACTCGAGGTAAAACTTTCACGGCTCGTTAATAAAGCCAAAAATATTTCGCTTATTATAACCGTTATCGTTAAAATAAAACCTAAAAAAGTAAAATCCTATATCGGAAAAAAAATCTATAAACTTTCCTTTTTTAAATACGTATTTACTTACGCTTTCTAAATATTACTAATATCCTAAATTTAATCCTTACTATAAAAATATACCTTATTAAAAACGCCGTAAATTAGTTTAAACTAATTATATAAAACTACTTAAAAAAACTAAAATAAATAAAAAAAGCTTCTACTAATAAAACCTTTTCGTTATATTTTAACTTCGAAAAGAAACTTCGTTTAATTTGTAATAACTTTAATAAAAAATAATTCGTAACTTAAAATGTTTTAAACTTAAAGCAAAAAGGACCCGTATTTAAATATATTATTACCTTTAAAACCTTAATTACACAAACTAAACAAGGAAATAAAAAAAAAGTTTTAATCGATATATTTTATAAAGAACTTAAAAACTATATTAAAAACGAAATAATTAAAATCGAAACTTTATTACCTTAAACCGATATATCGTAAAAATTATCAAAGTAAACAATCGACAATTTAAATAATGACAGAAATGACGAGAACGGTTTACTCCGGAAATAGGTATCCAAAGTAATAACAAATTCAAATACTTAACAAATACTAATACCCTTAAAAAAGGTAACACCTTATACGGAATAAAACCAGGACTTATAAAGATTAAAATTATCCAGCAATGGACTACCCGCTAAATTAAATGTTGGAATTATAGCAAAATAAGCCATAAAGCATCTTGAACTCGATTACTTAAAGTATTTTAACAAAATAAACCATAAACTTTAAAACTTACAAAATCATCTCAAAATAATTAAAAAAAAACCTTTGTTATAATTCGACAAAAAGACCTTTGAAAACTATTATATAATAAACTATAACGCGTTCGAATAAAAGCTAAAAAGTTATCTTAGGCTAGAATATAATAACACTTTTAACGATAATAAAAATCTCAAAAAAAAAACTCACGTTATCACTTTCACGAAAACTATAAAAGAGATTTTAATGACAAATAACTTAAATAATTAAAAAAGGGTTATAAAGGCACTAAAAATAAATCGAAATAGTTTATTCCAGCACCTTAAATCGATATAAACAAATATATATACTGTATTATAAACAAGAATAATACCCAAATTATAAGAAATAAAAACGTTTTATTTATTAACGTGTTATATGTATAACCTGAAAAAGATTTAATTTTCTTAATAAAATAAGAAAGAAAAAATAAAATAAATAATAATATTAACACCTTCGCACTATCGGCCCTTAAGAAAACATTAATTAAAAAACGGCTATATAAAGTTAGCCTAAAAGAAATAATGTTTATAAAGGATCCCTCTTATAATTTCGAATAATATAACTATTAAATAAAAAAACTTATCTAAAAATAATTAATAAATTCTATTAACAAGTTATTACAAAATTACAAATACGTTTAACATATACTACGAACCCAAAAAAATAACAAATAATTAAAAATAACATATAGCAATAGCTTAATTTAAAAAAATATTACAATATAATATATTAATCGAAAATTAATTAAAATATAAAATAATCACTTTCAAAACTTAAAAACATAAAAATAATAATAATACCGCTATATATAACAATTATAAACAATTAACTAATAATTTAAATAACGAATTAACGAAATAAAAAATAAAATAAAACAATAAAAACAATATATTAAATAATTACAAAGTAAAATCGATTAATTATATAAGCAAATACGACAATATAAGCAAAACTCAAAAAATTAAAACTACCTATAAAAAAGCGGCAAAATAACAAAACCCAGAAAAAATAAGAATAAAAATCCTAAAAAAGTTTTAATAATAATAAAAAATAACAATAACCATATTATTTTAAAAATACGGATTAGAACATATGAATACATCGCTATAATAAATAACGTAATTTTAAAAAGTTATTACATTATACTTAAAGTAATTAACCGGCTTAAACTACTATAAAAATATAAAAAAACCTTTATATCGCAAACATTGGCAAAAGTTAACCATGTTTTTACGACAATAGAAAAATTACACGCGAAATTAATTACCTTAAATATTTTATCTAAAAAGTTATATAATAATTAATTTTAATATCGTACCGTTAAAAAATTACGACATAATTTTTAAAAAGATAATACGCCAGTATGACCGTTTAATTAATTAAAAGATTAATTAAATAAGATTTTTTTTATAACTTAACAATAAATATATAAAAAAATAAAAAAGAAATTAATATTCGATTGAAAATAACGACAAATACCAGCATAAAAACATAATAAATATTTTACCACCTATAAGAACATAATATGATATAAAAACGAGCATCATAAAAATACGATATATTATTACTATTATTAAAAAACTATAATAATTGAATAACGGTTTATACAGCAACCTAAAAAATCAAGAAACCTAATTAATATATGGCTATAAAACCACGAATATAAATAACTGTTTAAAATAAAATTAAAATAAAATTACCAAAATATAACGAATAAAATTAACGTAGTACATAAGCACTCCGGACGCATAAGTATTCCGGATGGTTTTTGGCATCTCGCAACAATAAATTTAATTTAATTAACTATAACACAATAAATTAATTTAAATTAATCGGATTTTTCGTCGTTAAACGCCTTTATATTCTTCTTACAAATACGCGCATTATATCTGGGTTTGCCGTAAACGCCATATTTCCGTTCCTTCGCCTAAACCCTTTTGCGACGATTACCTTTGGCTATTATTAATTACGATTATTTACCACCATTTTCCTTCGTAATTATAAAAACTTGTACTTTCTTTTTAACAAATATCCTTTTTTCATAAAAACGTAATTTATTTCGTAAAAATAACCGTTTTTCTTCCGAAAAAAAGCGTTTTCGTATAAAAATATTAAATTATTTTTATTAAAAAATTAACCAATTTAATTATTCTCATCGGCGAATTACCTTAATAATTTTTTTTTAAATAACGTCCTTATCGAATCGTTTTAATAACATTTTTAAAAACTTTTGTAAATAAAAAATAACGGAATTAATAAAAGTAAATAAAAAAAATTAATATAAATATAATTAAAATTTTTAATTTAATAAAAACGCGATTAAAATCGAATAAAACGAAATTAATTATAGCAAATCCCGATTTGATATTATTAATCGTTATAACAGCTTTAAACGCGTTTGGAAACCGGCGATAAAAATTTTTCTAATAATGTAAATAACGTACCGTCGTATAAAACTTTCGATATATAACGAATAAACGCGTTTTAACGGGAAAAAACAAAATACGTTAAAAAGTAAAAAAAAAATACGCGGGTATGTAAAATATAATAGTATCGTAATTAACGTAATATTTTTTAAATTTTATCGAATAGTAATTTTCGTAGCCGTCGAGGATAAAAAAACGTTTCGATTTTTTCGTACGCGTTCGAATATATTAACCGAAATATTAAACTTATTTTAAACCCAATTTATTTATCGTCCAACCGTTATCGCTTATAATAATTTTTTAATCGAGTAAAAATAGGTTATCGGCGAACTAGCGAAAAAATTGGTTTTTCCTAGTAAAAATAATAAATAAAGGTAAGACCTAACCTTAAAAGTAAATAATTTATATTATTATAAATTATTCCCATTTTTTTATTAAGTTTATTTAAGTTTTTTACGTTTTTTAATATTAATAATAATTATGCCGGTTATTATAAAAAACCTTATTAAAAAATTCAATTTCGTCGAAATTATACATATCCTTTTTTGTAATATGTTATTTTATGATAATAACTCGAATAAGCTTAAATCATTTACGAAATATTTCTAGATTTTCGCTTAAAACCTTTTATTTATTAATCTTCTGATATAAACGTATTTTAAATTTTTTTAACTATTTAATAAAATTAAATACTTAATTAATTCCGATACGTATCGTAACGCGTTAAACAAATAACAAATTCGCCATATCTTTAATATGCTAAAGCCGGATAAGAAACGCTCGCGTATCTAAGTTAAGAATTCGGTCGATAATCGATTTCTTTTCGGTCGGCGTTAATTTTCGCGATTTAAGTATATAATTATTATAAACAGGTATACCGGTATATCGTTTATACAAAGTAAATTTTGCGATTTTATACATAAAACTAAATGTCGCACAATTAAACTTCGGGTCTCGTTTTTTAACCTAAACAGCTAAGTTTATTCTCGCTTTTTTTATAAGCCGTTCCATATTATTAATATTAAAAAATGATCAATTAAAGTTTAGTAATTAAAATATGCTAAAAAACCGTCCGGAGTACTTGTGCGTCCGGAATGCTTATGTGCTACGTTATAAAATTATACGTACTTAAGAAATACCTAAAAAATCGATTAAAAAATAAATCCGATTATCCAAATTACTTACTAGATATTTTATATTCTTCCTATTTGAAAAAAATTAAAAAACTACTATTAATTATAAATTATTAACAAATTAATAATAACATAATTAAGGATTAAATATTATTATTCCTAATTAACGAAATACACAATCGTTTTTATAAAACATAATAATTTATTACTTTTAATCTTAAAAATAAATATAACTTAATTCGAATTAAAAAAAAATACAAAAACGTTTCGAATTAAATATAGCTTTTATAAATACATTATCTCGTTTATAAAACTTACTACTATATTTATTATCTTTTAATGTATAATTAACCACGTCCTTAAAACACACCTCGACGTTTTCGTAATATATTATCGCAATAATATTCTTATGTTTTTAAAAACGAAAAAATAAAACTAAAAATACGTTCACAAAATATTATAATTACTTTAAACGCCAATCTATTAATTAACGCAAAAAAGAATTAATTCTATATCTAAAAAAATAAATACTTAAATTATATTATTATTTCCGGACATATTAAAATAAACCTTAAGATAATCGCAATATTACGAAATTAAATAACGTTTATTATAATTAAAATAGTATAAATTTTTCTCGAATTCGCTAACTATTATCCAAAATTTATTCAAAACTTTAACTAAATAATAGTACCTTTAAATAAACTTATTAGCAAAAAAAAAATATAATAAACGTTAAAAACTAAAGAAACTTTCTAAGAAATTAAAAAAGTAATTATAAATTAATTAATATTAATATTATACGACATAAATCGCTTAATTAAATTAAAAACTAAAGCGTTAAATTATATTTTAAACGTAATAATCGGATAATAAAATAATTAAAATATATTCCACCGCGTTATTTTTTTAAAAAATTATAAACCTCTAAATTACGTTACGTTATTCCCGAAAAAAATTTTATAACTATTATTAAAATGTTTCGCAAATTTAAATATTTTTTTTAAAAAAAATAACTAACTTTAAATTAAAATTTATACAAAATATAAAAATCTTACTTAATTTAATACGACCAAAAAACTTATAGTACGATAATTTCGTTAGGTAAAAAAATTAACGGAATATAATTTTGTTATTATCTACTAAAAGTCTCGAAAAACGACAAAGTCGACACCTTTAACAAACGATTAAACCTTAAAAAAAGGGTTAAAATTAGCCATATAATTTTCGATACCATTACCAAAAAGTAACTACGCCTATAATAAATTGCAACTATAAAAACGACATCTTTAACTATATACCAAAAAATTAAAACATATAATAATAATTTGTAAAAACACACTAACAAATTATAAGTTTTAAAAATAATATTAAAAAAACCTAATACGCGATATATATTAATATTAACTATACGGATACCTAAAAATCCATAAAACCCTAAAACGCCTTTAGCGCATTTACTATTTCCCCAAGATAAAAAATATAATACAAAAAGTCTTATGCCAATACGATATTTGCCCTAAAATAAAAACATAACAACATAAACCATACGGAAAATTACAACCATTACTAGTCGTAAAACGACTATAAAATTCCATTACGATAAATTTCATCATTAAACTTTCTTTATTAAAAAACTTAACGACGGATATATATTATAACAATATTTTGATAATTATTAATCGGTTTATAAAATTTTCATATTTTTTAACTTAATACGAAAATATTAACGCCAAATAAATAACGTACGTCTTTTTTAAAAATATCTTTAACGTACATAAACTACTACATAAAATTATCTTAAATAAAAAAATAACGTTTACCTTTAAATTCTAGCAAAGTTTAATAAAATAAATCGGCTTAAATCACAAATTATCTAATACGTTCTAACCCTAAACAAATAAATAAACAAAACGACAAAACCAAACATTAAAAACGTATTTACGATATTACATTAATTACGAATAAAATAATTAAATTAAAAAATTACCAATCGCCTAAATAACCTACAATATCAACTATTACGAAAACATTAAAACAACCCCGTTTACAATCAATTTCGGTTTTACTTTAAAGATTTATTTTAAAAGAAAAACATAAAAAAAGGCGTATTTAACATCAAAACTATCCTCATAATAAAACAACTTAAACAACTACACTAAAAAATAAAAACAAAATTAAAATTCGTACGCAATCAAATAAAAAAATATTATAACTAAAAACGGTTAAAAAACTAACCTTTTTAAAAAAGAAAATAATTTACCTAACTACCAAAAACATTTAAACAAAACGCCCAAATCAAAGATTCAACTTCAAATACATCGGCTCCTAACAAGTTATTAAGAAAATCTCAAAAAATAACTACTAATTAAAGCTACTACCTAAAATTAAACTCCATCTAATCTTCTATATATCCTTACTTAAATTAACAACAAACACTATCAAAATACATACCAAACAAAATAACGTAAAAATGGAAGAATAACAAATATATAAAATAAAATAAAATCCTCGATATTAGGGGGAAAAAAAGGATTTACGCAATATCTAATCAAGTTAAAAAACTACCTAAACTCTAGAAATACCTAAAAACCCGTAAAAAATCTCAGAAATACTTAACGCCTGCTAAAAAACTTTCATTAATAACGCCGCGTAAATAAGATTCCCAATTAAAATCAAACGTAGAACGTTTAAAAAAACCCAGCTAAAATTAAAAATAAATAAAAAAGCTTTAAAACATTACCGTTCAACGTTTAATTACTTAATACGCTTTTAATCCTCCAGCTCGTCCAAAAATTAAAAACCCCGATTTACCATTTTCACATCTTTTTTGCACAAAAATTTTTATTATATACGTAAACGGTTTAAACGAGATACAATGTTATTAAAATAATGCGAAATAACTTTTAATTTTCTACGGATATCGCGTAATTATTAACGAACCGATAATTCTTTTAATTTTAAACATGCTTTTTCACGGTTAATATTACTTAAAAAAATTTTCGGAATATTAAAACCGTCGTAACGACGTTTTTTTAATATATAATTTTCGTGTTGAAATACGTTTTCCGATATAACACATTTTTCGCCCATACGAAAATAAAAAGTATAAAATATTATTTTAAAACTAGAATTAATGATAACTAAACCAACGCCTTTTTTTCTTTTTTTTTTAATTACGCTACTTGCGAATTTTAAAAACACGACCCGACATAATAAGAATAAAGGAAGTTACGGATAATAAAAATTTTTTGTGACGAAAATTTTTTAAAAAAAAAGAGATGATGTTACGATTTAATTAATAAAAACTTAAAAAATAGTTTTTAAGCGGACCGAAATAGGATCTAAATAATTTAGATTACGTAATACATTCCGAAAAGTTTTAAAAAACGTAAAAAAGCATATGTAGATAAGTAATATAACTTAGAAAGGCTCTAAAAAAGTGCAAAAAAGCATATACAAATAAGTAATATAATTCCGAAAAGTTTTAAAGGAGTGTAAAAAATTACGAAAGGATATATACGCTCCTTAAAGCACATAGTTAAATAACGACAGCTTACAATACAATTTCGTTACCCAAAATACCCTTAGTATTACGAAACGTAACTAAATTATCGTTTCTACTTATTGCTCAATTTCCCATAGTACTTCTGCTAACATAAACCCGTACGTTTAGATTTAATAGTTGGTTAACTAGCCTAGCCGTCACACTAACGCACCTCTGCTAGCCGACATTATCTCGCGGCGCTTTTCGTTTACGAATATTTTCCGTCCGTTTTATAACCTTTCGAGACTTATCGATAACTATGATTTAAAAAAGCCTTTAACCGGTAAGGCCGTTGTTAACTTTTAATACTTTAAACGTTTTAAAAATAATACCTTATTTCTTATTAATAATTAACTACATTTTAATTTCTTAAGTCTTACTTTTCGTAAGACATAAGATGTTTTTAATTTTTTTTCAGTTTTACGCCCGTTAAAACTAATAAACGTACCCGCATTTTACCGTCGTATATTTTTCAACCACTTTCCGGTTTACTTACGTTAATTTTCATGATATGCTTATACCAAATTAATTAACGTAAGGTTTAATATTTTAATACGAAATTTTATTTTTGAAATAAAAGTTCGACTTTTCTTATATCGCGTATTAACTTCCGTTTGCCCTTCGATTTATATACGATAAAAGTATAGTTTATATTTGAATATTAGGCCAGATACAAATTTTAATAGTCGAATATAAAATTTATATTTTTAAAATAAACGTTCGAATTTTTCTATATCGTCGCTTAGCTTTCTATTATCTTCCAATTTATTATATATATTTAATAACATTTAATAGAGCGGGTTTTAATCGGTATATCATAAGGTAATAATTTATTACAATCTTAAAAATGACCATATAATTAAGTTCATTTTTAATAGTTTAATATTGCTTTAGATTATTTTTTATCTCCTTACGGTTATTATACGATCAATTTTTAATAGGTTATTATAGTTTTAAGTTGTCTTATTTTATATATATACGCTTAATCTTTCTCTTATAATATTTTAATATCCTTAACGCGTACTTAAAGTGTCCGATAGTATGGGAAAGCGGTGAAATAACTCTGGAGGATAGTGGGCAGAGCAACCTGAGATAAAGGGCAAAGAGATAAGACGGAGAACTTGGGAAGAGAAGTGAAATGAGAATGCGTGTCAATAATATTGAAGCTGGAGAGAGATGGAGATATAGAGATGGGACACTTAAAGGATGTAGAGGATCCTTCCTGCTTATTATTGCACAATTGCGTAGACGCTGTCGTCTGTAGAATTGAGGCAGGCAGGGCCACGGAAGCAAGCGAAGTTGCAGGAAGCGTCAATATCATCAATGATGCTGTCAGACCCAGCTGAAGTGGATTAAAAAACTAAGCCTTGGCTCTGTTTGATCAGCTACTAAGGGGGAATAACTTTATGCACCCAGGGTTTTTTCTGTTTCTCTCAGCTACAGCTGTATCTACGTGTATTTAAGGAGGGTTCACTACGTCCACTTTCTGGAGAAGACCTTCTAGAGGTCAGGGCAACCCTCAAAATACACTTCTTCTTCAGTTATATGCTTCAGTGCGTGATGCAGGGTCTCACAGATGCCATCGTTGGATGTGGCAGGCGGACGTCGGGAGTCAGTGTTCTTTTGAAATAAGCTCTGACCATCAGGCTAGCCTTTACTGCTCTACGCTAAAGAGTTGTGACTGCTGTCATTTTCCTTCGGATCTGGGGAGTATGTTCGTAATCTGCCTACATATACATGGCTATTTGAATAACAGCAACTATCTCCCACGCTCAGATAATTTTCCTTCCCACGCATGGCCTCCTTCATGGCTTCTAGCGGGTCGTAAAAAGATTAAGAGTCCTTTACTTCCGCCTAATATATAGTTTCCGAACATGAAGTCCCATCACTGTCTTTGATCCGCATGCCTTCCCAAGGCCGTGTAGGAAGCGCTTAAAGGGGCGACTCCTCGGGCAGCATGATGGAAGCTTGGCAAGCCGGCCAGTTTTTGAACTCCATATGGCAGTTTAGTACAGAACATAGAAGTCTTTAAAGTTCTTGGCCTTCTACTGACTAAGAAGCGAGTTGCTTGCGAGTGCTTGATCATAGGAATCCGTCCTCTCGACGCAAACGATGCTTTCCTTTCACATGCAAGGGACGCCCAAGGTCAAGCGCACACATAGTGTGATAACCTACTGCCTAACTACAAGTTGAAGTCTACGCTACGAAACAGCCGGGTCCGACACCGATATCCTTACTACCCTCTCCATGTATAGTGCCGCCAGCAGCTCCATTCAGGGAGAGATTGATGGCCTACTCAACGGATGTTACGGCTCCCTTCCTCATTAATCTCTTGTAGGAGAAGAAATGGGCTAAGATGGTACCTGGTCTGCTTGTGGATTACTATTAACAAGGCGCAGAGTGTATATTTATTTCATCGATCCAGTTCTGAGACAGATGAATCATCCCTTCGTGCCGTCGCATAGTGGCATATATTTGGAGACGCGGAGTGGATGACAGCTTCGCTCGTGTCAGACGCCTTAACATGAGGGCGTCTAAACACACCTATGCATCTACATCATGTTGCGTCTTCTACGAGGAAACGCAAACAGGGAATCCCTCAGCATGATGATCCCTATTCCAGATGTCGCAGATCAGGATACACCGGGGTAATCATCCAAATCCTGCGCATCAGGTTTGAAGCAATAGTTCTTGGCATGGTCCTTCCAGATAAGGGATGGACCGAAGCGGCGCCCAGCACAGGCTAGTCATGGTACGGAATCCTTAAATCCTGCCGGTTCGTGGGCAACGATGCAAGTCTGCCCAACATGATTCGCCAACATAAATCTCCAGCGGCTGAGGTGGGGCCCTCTTCCCTCCTCCACCGGACCATCCCGCCCGCGTTCTCCCCCCAGAAACGCTCGCCAAGCCACCTTATATTGCCTAGAAGAGTATTCGATTGGTAGTAGTTCCGAGGCACACAAAAGTATCGCATTGCTAAGTCGTATCCACCCGGGAGTTGTCCCAGGATCGTCATGGTCGGGCCAAATCGCCCAGTGCGAAGGTCTTGGCAGTATTCCCCCCTCTCTCTCATTCATTAACCACCTAGGTGGGTTAGTTGATGGAACTGTGCGTCCCGTTCATCTCGGTTGAGAAGGCGTATTATGTAATGGGAACGGATGAGTGGCGGACGTTCTTTATCGAATTGCTGGGAAGTATCGCCTATCACCGCAGCGGATAGTCTACCTTAATCAAAGATTACGACGCGCCAAAATTAGTCTTGTCCTTATAATTGAGTTGCACGAGGCTCGTCTTTGGAGACATCATCCAAGGCATTCATTCCGAAATCCCAATCCTACTTTTCCATATCTCTATAATTACATGCCCCTATCCTCATTACCAATCGGAGCGGTGACTGATAGAGACTAGCGATCAGGCAATAGCCGTCGAGATGAGATACGTACAGCGGAATCCTGCCGTAGGCCGTTCCAGTTCATCGTGTACCCTTATAGTGGTCCGTCGCAATAGTAATACACTTTCCCGTCTCCATGAAACAGTCGCATACCATCCCATATCGTTATCATACGCCCGCGAAGAGCTTCCCGCACCTCACATTGTAACATATAAATCCGCCAAACCCCTAGTGTGCCAGTTCTGGGCTCTCCCTATGTTCGTTTTGGACTTGGACCAAATGGGGCTTCCCCTTTGGAGTTAAGCGGTCCATCTCGGTATCCGGGTTAATAGTACGGTAAGGTCCACCACCTACGGCATCGCTGAGGTGGCTCTTGTGGCTCCTTGGCGTGCGGAGGTTATCCCAAAGTCCCGGTATATGTCTGAGGAGTGGCCGTAGCGCCGCGGCCGAAGCACAGAAGATGGCGAGACCCAACTCGATATCGGCCCATAGCAGGAGGTCGTAATGTAGGCCCTTCTCCTCTTCCTTTGAGGAGTTAGTGAGCCTGGTGATGACGACGAGCTTGACGATGGTGGCGGAGCTTGCACTGTAAGAGTGATAACGGTCGTTAGTCTGTGTTCTGACATTCGCTCCTCTCCGTCGCTAGGGTCGTGGGGCCACTCACAAAACCCCTAGCCCGAGCAACAGGCAGACTGTTATCTTGAGCCTGATGCTCATCTGCACGTTCCAGAGCATGTATACGGGCAAGAGAGCGTAGAAGTAGTCGATGAATATGTTGGAGATGGTGCGGAATCGGCCGACGTTCTTGCAAGTCCTGCTGCCGGCGTAATTACTTGACCCCTCCTTCGCACATAGCCAGGAGGTGTACACGGTCATGACCACCGTCCAGATGCCCACCAGGAGCATTGACCCAAGAAGAATCAAGCGGATACGGTGGGAGGCCGCGAGACGGTACAGGACCAAGGCTACGGCGAGCTTGACTAGACCCGACGAAATATAGATACACAGCTGGTTGGCGAAGTGATACTGTGCACCCCATTAGTATGTCCGCCAACATTCATGGGAAAGTGACAACGAGTCGCACTCTCTTCGATTCCGCCTCATTATAGTACGGCTTTTTCTCCTCTGCGGCATATCCGTAGGACATGGCTGTAGAGCCCATGGCGCAGTGGAGGACATACCCAACCTGCCGGGTATTGAATCAGCACCTAGTGCGGCCCATAGCGATCGGTAGTAGAACCAACATAGGTTACGATCAAAGCAAGGTCATCCAACCCGAAGGACCGGGTTTGCAGCTTCGCCCGGACGTAGAGGCGACCGGCCAAGGCGACGCCGTCGACGGTTAGGAAGGTCACCATGGACGCTATCAAACTCGCCCTATACCCAGTCGCTGACATCTTTGTCGTCGATTAAAGTCGATAGACAACCGCTAGCGTGACGTAGTCGATATATGACCGCGCGATCATGCGCGCCACGGGGAATGAACGGCCTGTGGGGAGCATCTGAGGCTTATTATGGACATCCGCTCCGGCCAGCCAGGGGAAGCGGGAACCAAGCAACGGGGAATGTGTACGAGAGAGGCTCGCCTGGGAGTGGAGTCCAAGCGGCTTATTTAAAGACTCCTTGATATAAGACGAAATGCCGGGTCCTGTCAGCAGACTCGGCACTTGGCAGATCCTTGCCCCTTACCACAGGTGGGGACGGACAGTAGGACATCGAACTGGCCATTCATTGGTGTATGCTGCGATGATTTGAATGTCAGCTCCCTCGAGGGGCTGAGGACCGGAATACGACATTCTTGCGTTCTCGTGCCATCACATTGAACTTGGTGCCCACAGAGCCAATGAATGGATTAGTCCTGTATGGGTTGACAGCACCAGGACGGAGGCTTGAGACCACTGGCTGCCGTGCTGGCATGTTGATATTTGGGCGTCATGCATGGCCAATGGTATCCAAAAGCGGTAGAGAAGATGCATGTAACAGGCCATCGCTCCAATGATATGCACCGAATATGTGCGCCTGCCCATTCTGCCCGCTGCAGCTCCGGTGGCAGTGTAACGCAACAGCAGCGGAAATCGACGCCCCAGGTGGCACCGAACTTTGTGTTCAATCCCTTCTTGAAATATTCGAAAGAAGGGCACACTGGAGTGCGGAGGGAAAGTAATACCGGTTAGATTCGGGGCTTGCACAACGGGATCATAACATCATTAAATTAGCCCATTGGCTATCCCTTTCCATGGTTAAAATTCGTCCATGCAAACAAGGCATGGTGCGCCAATCCCGAACGGGTTTCAGCATTGACTGCGCACCTTTGCCTCAACTCCGAGGAGGTCATCCATCGCTTTGGGTCCCAGAAGACAAAGAGCCTAAACGATCTGCCAAAGCGAGGCGGTAGTGGGCGAATGGGATGTCGACAGCATATATCCGAAGAACTGGTACAGGTAGATTGGTCGCAATTTCAATTCATAGATCTCCCCATACTGGCAGACGGCGTTTCGACGCGAGATCGGACAAGGGCTAAAGAAAAGACCAGTGGGGCAGTAAGGTAGGAGCTTACGATAGCCTTCTCATGCAGCTGAAGCTTAAATCCTTCTATGCAGTTTCCTGATCATGTACATCAGCGCAACTGCACATATCTCCTCTGGTGAGAGGGGAGTACAGCAATAGCTGGAGCGATTCCAGCGCTAACCTAGAATGGAGAAGCGTTCCATTAAATACCGCTTTCGAAAAATCTGGTCCGTTATAAAAAGCGCAATTTTAAATGCACAGACCAGAATTACACTTGCCAGTTTTGCTGTGCTCCCCTCGCACCGGGGAGATACAGGTGGTATGAATGCTACGTAGGGTTATGATGATAATTTCGAGCGGTAATGGGTGACGCGACATAGATATGCGAAGGTTGATAGAGAACTTCAGTACAGGGGGTGACGATACATCAGAGGAAAGAAGCCTGCGCTATGTATGCTCTGGCTATTCGAGGGTTTGGCTACTCCAGTTGCGTCCCTATAGAAGCAAGTATCCTTAGTTTCCTTGCGCTAAGCAGTTCAGGCATTTCCCAGGACCATCTAAGAGTGGCACGTCACCGTTGAACACCCGGGTTTCGTTTTCGGCATTTTCAGCTCCCAATTACTTCCTATCAAATAGCAACATAGCGGGGAACAAAAGGCATTCACCTTGCGGGAAATTCAAGGTCACGACTGTCAGGTCGCTCCTGGCAGTCGTTTCAACCAATGGAATGACACAAGGCCACGGGTATACCCCAATTACAGTAATAGGAACCCGTGATCCCTGATAACGTCGCATTTCAGCTAATCTACCAAATACGCCACTTGTTTCTCTCCCTGGTGTCCGAGATCTCAAAGCAACCTTTAAAGGGCCGATGCAACCCATCTCCTGCTTCCGGTCTTTTTCCTTCTTGATTGGGTGTCTGCCGTATTCTCCCATCCTGGCCTGACACAATCCCACCCGGACTATTACTGCTACTGCTATAGCTTTCCCCTGCACCAGGCAGCAAAGTGAGCATGCGGCCGCAGCACTTTCTGGCACGGGCCGTCACGGCCTTCGCCTGCTTCTCCACCGAGATCGCGGGTGCTCCAAATAACGTCCAATACTCCAAATGGATGGCCAGCAGCACCATGTCCCGTCGCCAGGGCATCATGACAGGTGACGGTGGTTCTTCCGAGCTGCTCCAGGCCGGATTCACGCAGAAGACCCTCATGGCCCTCATCAAGCAATATCCGGATACTCCCTCTGTCCGAGACTACATCGAGACTAGCGCCGCATCCGTGGTGCCCTATGTCATGAATGCGACGTACAGCGCCCTATCGTATCCGATGGACCGACTGTCGAACGGCCATGCGCTGCTACAGCTTTCTTCCTCGGATGCTCAGACTGAATCGTTCGGAGCCGCGGCAAACGCGCTGCGGAAGAGCATCGACCTGAACCGCCGCAACCCCGTGGGGGGGCTCTGGTACTACGTCTATCCGGAGTGGAGCTATCTCGACGGCATGTACTCGTATGCTCCCTTCTCCACGCTCTACGCCAAGAACGGGTCTAAATGCAAGGACGTCCCTGCCGAGACCCTTCGGGAGATATATTTCCAGGTCGACCTCCTGTGGCAGCGCACTCTCAATGAATCATCCGGCCTGCTGGTCCACGGCTACGACGCCTCGCGCACGGCGGTATGGGCGGACCCAGTTACCGGTGCAAGCCCGCACGTCTGGATCCGCGCTCTGGGGTGGTATACCATGGCTCTAGTGGACACCCTCGAGCTCCTCCCTACGACTCGCACGGGATCGGCGTACAAAGAGCTACTCCTCGAGAAGTTCCAGCCCCTCATGAAGGCTATTATGGCCGCCGTAGACCCGACGACTGGAGCGTGGTGGCAGATCATGGATCACCCGGGGCGTGAGGGAAACTATATCGAGTCCAGCGGCAGCGCCATGTTCGCCTATTCGCTCCTCAAGGGTACACGCCTGCGGTACCTAGGCGGCAAACTGGGTTCGGACGCTATTAAAGTGGCAACTCGGGCTCACAAGTACCTGACCGAGACGTTTGTGATTCACGAGGGAAATCAGATCTTAGGTTACAACGGCACCGTGTCCGTGTGCAGCTTGAACTCGACCGCAACCTTCGAGGTAAGAGGCTGATGTGGTCCTGTCTCCTATTGTTCGTAGTCATGTGGCTAAGGACGCTAACAACCGTGATAGTATTACATTAACCAACCGATTGAGTACAACAACGTGCTCGGGTCTAACGCTTATATCCTCGCATCCCTTGAGGTCGAGAACCTGAGACGTTGATGTTCCCTACTCGAGAAACTATGGCACAAAGAACCTGTAGAACCATAGCTCCTTAGTGCAGCATAGTGTGTAGGGCGAAATGGGGCACATAGATTAAACTGCTACATATATATTTTTACGCCAAATACGCCGCGGTCCAGTGACAAAACGGGTAGAAATTCCCTTAGATTCCACGCAAGTTAACAGGCTGGAGGGCTTAGGGACTATAAGTATAGAGATAAAGTCTGTGTCATCTTTACCATTGGACTATAAATATTACCAGAACGATATGTTTTGCATAATCATGAATTGGTGGATGGCTGTCTTGCAACGGTGGGAGACATCCCAGGTACTTTCTCCATTGGCCATATTAGCTGGCACCGTCCTAACCTGAGCCCCTTGGATGTTCGGGGGGCCAGTGATCAATGACATGCCGCAGGCCCCACTCATTCTTATAGAGCCGAGCTGGGCATTGCTTCGTAGTGAGGTCCTGGATTTATCCTTCCCGCTATAGACACCGGCGGCCTGTCAGATCACTGGCACGTATGTAGTTACATTATCGAATCGTTCTATCAAGTTGTGGTGTTCCTCACTTCGGCTTAATTATGTAGACTAGCTGAGAACAGTGTCCTAGTATCCCCAAGGATTACAGACAATGTATCTATCATTATCCCTTAGTAGTTGGCGAGGGTATTATAAACATCAGCGCCCTATACTAGGCACCCTCTCCGGTTGGACGGAGGTCGAAGCAACACAATCCACTCCACCAACCACCCCTGCGGAGTGGTTTGATCGCGTCAAAATTATAGATGGAACAGGCGAAATCTCCATATGGATGGTCAGTGATGGACGCCCCTAGATGCTTAAAGGTGCACAATTTCGCTAATATTTTACATGTAAAAAAAAAATTGTACATCCGTACTGGTCCGTATACTGGTCCGTATGTATTGGTCCTGTCCTAGCCTGGTCCTTCACCCCCGGTAATGCCCGCAACCGGCGAAGTGGCTGGGGTGTATTACCATCCATACTTTTTATATGTAACGTTACAATGCACTTAATATGGACATTATGTCCACCTACGGTAACTTCAAGTGGATGGATGACCATTTTGGGAAAGACTAAATGGGTGGGTGAGGCTTGGCGGTTGCGCACCGGATTGCGCAACCAGTGGACTTCAGTTGAATTGCTTCGACCCCTGTGTTTGGGGCTGTGCGGCTGAATCTTCAACACCGGTTTTTCCTAATATCATGTCTATTAGTCCATATGCCAAGGGCTCACAAAATTTACAACATAGATTTTATCTACCGCATACGTTTGTGATCGTAGATCTTCCCTCTCTCCGTGGAATCCTTCTAACTTTACTCCCCATTACCTTATGCAACGCGGAATGTCAAAAAGTCGTCTATGTCGATTTATTCGCGGACTATTTTGATCCTCCTTTTTCGCCGTTGTCCCTGTCAGGACATTGTTGGGGAATATAGGCAAAGGCAGTGGCGATGGGTCCCGGTTAACATCGTATAGCCGCTTCTGTACAGATATTTTCCGCGAGTTCAGCTTCGACATCTCAACCGGAGTAGTTCCGGATTGCCCAACCCATTCCGGGAACCGGGCGATGAGGGCAGTGGTAGTCTTTGAGTGCCACTGCTCTGTAAGCATCACATGTCGCTTAATTACAAGCGCAACTGCGAGTCACGCCGCCTTCCTAGGTTAACGGGTTTGCTGAAATAGTTAAAGCGGGCATAGCGCAGACTTCCTCAAGCAGACTTGTTCCTTTAAGTGTCATCCGTCTTGAAACTAGTCCCCTACCATCAACGTTCTCAGCCTCAGAGCCAAGAACAGAAACACCACAAGCTATGGTGGCCATTGCCATCATTCAGATCCTGTGGATGTTAAGTATATGAAGACGGTCTTAGTCCTGGGGGAAGAGATACGTGGACTATTAAAGAGGAGCCATGTTCATGGATGTCAGTTTGTATGGAAAGCGGCCCGCCCGAATTTGATAAAACACTTCCAAATCTTTGTAGAGTACATGGGTCTGTCAATCATTGTGGACGCGAAACCGTTAATGGCTCCATAACACTTGTAGGAAAACAAGAGGCGGATAGTGAATAGACATGCGGACTTAGGGGCTTTCTTATTGAACCACGAATCATCGGAGCACAATGTTATTGTGCAAGGCCACAAAGAAGTGCTTCGCGTCTACTGCTCATTGGATACATAAATAGCCCAATTTTAAATCTAAGAAGTCCAATTGTTTCGGTATATCTAAATTAAATTAGGTTTTATAATTCTTAATAAATATCTACAAGGGATAGATGAACAAGATTAATATAGCTCAACTATAAGGGTATATCTTACGAATATGAATTGCTGTTGTGACGTCTTACCATGCTATTTCTCATGTCATCTCACATTTGAATACAGAACCATCAAAATGGAGCAGCTAAACATTATCAGGACGCACTTCAGGTGAAACTTATGCTGCAGTGTACACGTTTCTGCGAGAAACAGCCTTCGGACAAGAAAAGGCTAAGCGAAAAGCGTGGCTAGTTAAGTTAAGTGAGTTTATCATGCACGATGGACTAATTACTTAAAATCGATGGTGTTTACAGCGGCGGCGACGAGAATATTAGAGCCGCACGGAAAGGGCTTAATTCAGCAAGTACTAGCTGTGCTAAAGCACCTTGACTCAGAGTTGGTTGTCAAGAACGAGGACACGGAAAGTGCTAAGGCTGTGGTTGCTACCGATGGAGTGATGATAGCCCCTACGCCGGAGGCTGGCTAGAAGAATTCTATTGCCTGGGGCATTGACTGGCGATTTCATCATCAAAGGAAAGACCAGTTTGCACCAAACAAAAAAAGAAGGGAAGAAAGTTAATTCTATCAAATTTTATTTACGACCGGCTATACTCCATGGTAAAATATCGGTCTTGCGGTATTGGGGACTACACAAATATGTATACATATAAGGTGTGGGTCCTTGCCCCTATTCTAACACGTACTCTACCTTATTCTATTCTATCTATAATCAGCCGGCTGTAAGTCTTAGAGCTCTAGAAACTCTCTTATTCTTTCATTATTCTATTTGGTGATATTATCAAATACGGCAGCCACTTGTATGCGCCGGTATCAAGGCTTACGGCCTCCCTGGGGGAAATAGAAAGGGGGGGGTTGGGGGCTAGACAGGGAAGATCGTCTTCTTAGGTTTCAACTCGGGTTTTCTGTATGTATGTGAAAATCTGATTACCGTTGCGTGGTGACTGGTAATCTTAAATGAAGCTTAATGAACTTGCCGCAATACGATACGGAATGCTATACTTATGATAAATTTCAACCAGTGAAGAGTTTCAGAGTTCCGGACACTCTTTTCTAAGTTCACGACTTTATTTCTGTAGCGGTTACTTGGTTGATTAATCAGATTCTAGCCGAAATGATCAACGACTCTCATAAGGGGTTACCCTTCGTTTATATGGAAAACTACAGTCTCGGGAATATTGAGTGTAACAGAGGCGGGCTAGCTAGGGTGAAGTTGAAACTTGCTTTCCTATCCTGCGAATCTATGTATGTAATTCTGAACCAATTTTAGAACGAAATAATCCTATTCAGGGACACCTCGACCACCACCGCCAGGTGTCATAATCGCCACGCTGTCACCAGCCTTCATGGCTACACTTCCTTTTCTTTAGCATATTCACTCGCGGCTCCTGCCCCGTCCACTTATCCTTAGTCAACCACGGGTTTAGGCTGGCAGCTCCTGGCTCGCCGCTCTCTATGCCGTATGGCCGATGCGCCCCTCGCTCGACATAATGGAGCACTGAACGGGAGTCAAGAACTCGATATCTCGCAACACACCATCTCCGCCTCTGTTGAGTCCCTTTCCGCCAGTGTTCCTCTTAACTCAAAGCCGCGGAGCACACAGGGAGACCTCTTGCCCAGGATCTCAGGGCATGTGGTTCGTGAGTTCGTCAGGTGGACACGGACACGGCTCTCGCCGTACCATATTCTTCGGGCCGGAGCCGCCAGCTATCGTCTCGTGGTAGCCGAAGCCGGGGATGGTATAGTTAGTGGCTTCATCGACTTTCTCGTCGATGCGGAATGTCAGGTCGTTGAGACAGCCCTGGGATGCCGCACAAGCTTGAAGCGGCTTTTAATAGAACGTCGGCCACTCTCTGATTTCTCGTGACATTGCCGCCTAAGACGGCTGCCGTTTTCGTTGGGTTCAGGATACTCGGCCTTGGAATCTTCACCTCAATGGGGCTCAGGCATCCCTGATTCAGGGACGTTGATGTTGCCATGCACCCCTTCACCGGCCCCGGCAAAATCGAGCACTGCTGAGCCGTCATCCTCAATGGTAATCCTGAACTTCATTGCCGTGCCGGTGTTCATATAATCCACAGTCTCCAGCGGGGCTCTACCCATTCGTCGGCGTATGTCCTTTCAACAAGTTTTGCACAGACAGCTCAGCTGCGGATTACATAGCGTATATTTACCTCTGCATGCCAAGTCTGTACCCTCCGATCAGTCCTTTTATCACGGCAACACCGCGTGCATAGCAGCGATCTGTGCCTTCAAGTCGGAAATATCACTTAAGCATCGGCTACCGGAGCATCCCTCGTAGCGAGATGGAGCACCGTAGTACAACTTCTTCACACGCGCCTCGTTGAACAGGCCGTTAGACACGAGTATTTCAGACTCTAAGCCCGCGCCTTTTCCCCATAGCACGCTGAATTGGGCGGCATGGAGGCAGGAAGATCCCACTAATCTCGACACAGTAACCACACGACGCGGCATAAAATATAATCTCCTTTCCGTCGGGACCAAATACCACAATATTAATATTATTGCAAGCGTTATTTAATACATTGAATTTTACCGGGCTTCATCAACGCTTGACGCTATAGCATGGCGGCGACTGCGTCGTGAGTGGATTGTGAAGCTGCTGATGATCCTCCTCCGCGTGTTGCGGTGCGCCAGGTTGCAAGTAGATGTGAAGGGAAACGGAATGCGCTGATGCATAATTAATTAAAATCGCACCTAAAACGGTAGCCTTCTCATCTGGGTGGCATGGTCGGTCTCCTACCACTACACGGAAGTTGGCAGCTGTCAACTTATTTAGGAAAAATAAACCATAGCCCGGATAAGATGACCATCCGGCGCCCTTGCGTAAAGGGGTCCGGCCGCCAGTCCGGCCGTCCGCATTCGGAGCTATGTAAGGAAAATTTCAGTGGGACCACCCCACGAATAAGGCTGCCCCTACGGTAGTTAGTTAGTTCCGTGACTCAAACTTTTTTGACCCCTCCCTCCGATCCAGCCCCGCCACGCCCTGCGTATTTCTATCCTCACTTATATCTTTGTCTCCCTCTTCATCTTCTTCGGAGACACACTCTGTTGGAATTGGAAAAGCAACTCGACCTGTTTTCTCGCCTTCCTCGCTTCTTCCAATTTTTGCACTCGAAACCCACCCCTCACCAACCAGCCCGTTCCCAAAGATCGGCCGACGTCCTGCCGCCAAGATGCCGATGTAAGTTGCTTGAGCTACCCTCGAACGCTGCCCTGTTCAATCGAGCATTTTGACACATACAGGGCTAACGTTCTCGACCCTCCTCTGCAGGCTCAAAGAACCGTGGAAGAAGTACAAGCCGTTCAAGGTGAGCTTCGTGCCTCTATGCTCTCGGCTCTTACCTTTCAACTAACTTGGCTAGCCGCTGCATTTGCCGAACCGACAGTGGCCCGACAAGGTCATCGACAAGGCCCCTCGCTGGCTGTCGTATGTTTCCCAATCTACACTTTCAGCGCATGAGGCGTTGCTAACATCCTCTAAGCTCTTGCCTCCGCGATGGCAATCAGAGTCTGCCTGATCCAATGGTACGTTTCTTCATGCCCGCGCGCAGGCCCCTTGACCTTCTTGCGTGAGCTAGCATGTCTGCGTCCCGGAACTGACATGGGCCGGTGAACAAACAGAACGGCGAGGAGAAGTGGCGCTACTTCAAGATGCTGTGCGACCTTGGTTACAAGGAGATTGAGGTCTCTTTCCCTTCTGCGTCCCAGACCGACTTTGACTTCACCCGCCGCTTGATCGAAACCCCGGGAGCCGTGCCGGACGACGTATTCCTACAGGTCCTTTCACCCTGCCGCCCCGATCTCATCCGGAAGACTGTAGAGTCGGTCCGCGGGGCGAAAAACGCCATTATCCATATCTATCTCGCTACGAGCGAGTGCTTCCGGCAAGTCGTCTTCGGCTACTCGGAAGAGCAGACCCTGGAGCTCGCCGTGGAATGCACTAAGCTGGTCAGGTCCCTGACCAAGGACAACCCCGAAGCTTCTGGAACTCGATGGCTGTTTGAATTCTCACCCGAGTGTTTCTCCGACACGGATCCCGATTATGCCCTGAGGGTATGCCGCGCGGTGACAGCTGCATGGGGCCCTAATGGAGAAACCGGGGACCAAGTCATCCTCAACTTGCCCGCTACGGTTGAGCTATCAACGCCCAACGTATATGCGGACTTGATAGAATACTTTTGTAACAACATCGGGGACAGAGAGAACGTGTGCGTGTCTCTGGCAAGTCGTACCCTTCCCGTCTCTCACGTCTGTATCATAACCATGCTAACGATTTCGGCAGCATCCTCACAACGACCGTGGAACCAGTTAGTGTATCCAATTCTGGCGCCGTGGTGCGGCCACTGACGTGGTACAGGTATTGCAGCAGCAGAACTGGGCCAGATGGCGGGAGCTGACCGTGTAGAGGGCTGTCTGTTTGGGTTCGTATCCTTCCTCGTCTTTGTGATTCATCAGACAATACTGAACCTTTCACAGCAACGGGGAGAGAACGGGCAATGTCGATCTCGTCACCTTGGCTCTGAACCTTTACACGCAGGGTGTGAGCCCACAAGTTGATTTCTCCAATCTGAACTCAGTCATCGAGATGGTCGAATCCTGCACCAAGATTCCCGTCCACCAGCGTGCTCCCTACGGTGGTAGTCTCGTATGTGCAGCCTTCTCGGGCAGCCATCAGGATGCAATCAAGAAAGGATTCCAGAACCGTCAACGCCAAGGCCTATCCAGCGAGGACCCATGGCACGGGATGCCCTACCTGCCACTGGATCCCCAAGATATCGGTCGCAATTACGAGGCTATCATTCGCGTTAACTCGCAGTCTGGAAAGGGGGGAAGTGCCTTCATTTTGCACTCGAAGCTGCAGCTCGATCTCCCTCGCGGCCTCCAGGTCGCCTTCTCCAACGTTGTCCAGCGCCGCGCCGAGGAGCTTGGACGCGAGCTGCTAGCTAGAGAGATTACCCAGCTCTTCGAGACAACTTATTTTCTCCGCGAGAACCCCCACTTTAGCCTTGTTGACTATAGTATCACCCCTGACCGCTCACAGTCTCCCATACCCCCAGCACTAGGCAAAACCCAGGATACGAAAGACCTGATACGTATCTTTGAGGGCGTTATCCTCGTGGACGGTAAAGAGTGTAAGCTGCGTGGTCGGGGTAACGGACCAATCTCTAGCATGGTAGCTGCGCTCAAGGAAGTCAATATTGACCTCGACGTTCACGACTACAAGGAGCATGCCATCGGCGAGGGTCGAGGTGTGAAGGCGGCCTCATATATCGAGTGCAAGCCTACAGGCAGCAAGCAGACAGTCTGGGGCGTCGGTATCCACGAGGACGTGGTACAGAGCTCGCTCATCGCACTGCTGAGCGCGGCGAGCAATGTAAGTCTAATCCGCATGGGTGGTTAGAGGGAGGGAAGGGAGTATGCACTTGATGGCTAACGACGACGCTTCTTGATTTGCAGTTCATCACGAGCCTACCCACCAGCCATACCCTGAAGCCCGTTGCCACCGCTGCTCCTCAAGAGACGTCCAGTGTCATCTCCATTCTGGAGGAGAAGGCAAACGGTATGTAAGAGAAGAGAACGAAAATCAAAGCGGAAGAGAGGCACCGACCCCTTGCTTAGTTTCGTACGTTTAAACCCTTTTTCTATGTCGCGTTCTCGCAAACAAACGGGCATGGATGGGGGAATCTTTTCCATCTCAGCGAGTGGGTAAATAAAATTGGGAACAGCTTGCTTAGTGAGTTGAATCACAATTTCGGGAGGAGCTTGAAAAGGTAGATGTTGGCTATGTGCGTTGGCCAGAAACAGGAGATGCGCTACACCCACCACCTCCCCTCCCCCTTAGCTTCTGAAGCGCCGCCATCACCTCTGCGCCCGTCTCGCCTTTCTCGTGCCAGCATCTCCCGATGCCTTCGCTGGCCACCACAACTTCCATGCTGTGGAAGACTTCTTGAGCGAGTTTTTCGATCTCGGTAATGCCGCCCCCTTCGAACGGCTTCACCCACGCCATGATCTCGTATATCAACGGTCCCAGCGCGGACAGCACCCACTTGGTGACGGGCCGGCCCTCCAACGTCCGGCCCCGAAGCGGCAGCTCGTACACGGCCTCCTCGTAGTCCGTGGCGCCAAAGGCTTGTCCCTGGATCAGCGAGCTGCCGAAATCGCAGAGCTTAACGCGATGGTCGTCGAAGAGGAGATTATGACAGCTGACATCGGAGAGCTGCACAGAGAGGTAACGGAGGTGGCCCCGCGCCCGAACCGCGTCGAGCGTCCTGTCGAGGCGGACGCCTACCGGGCGGCGGCGTGTCCTTGTGTTTCCGGATGTAGCCTCTCAGGTTACCGAACGGCGCCAGCTCGAGCCGTAGGGCGTGGACGTCGGGATGGATCTCCTCAAGGCCGTGGCAGGCGGGATATTTGGATGCGGTCCGAGATGCTGGTACATGAACGCCTCCCGGCGGAGGGGCATCTCCGAAGCTCACCGAGAGCGACGGCCGGATCTCGTCGTCTTCCCAGACTTTGTGGCTTTCAACACGGTCTTGTCGGTTCGGGTCACGAACGAGGATGTTCCAGTGCCGCTGACGGACCACCACATCCTCGCCAGGGACTGCACTTAAGAGTTGGAATTTATCTGAGAAGATCACGAGCGCCTGAGGCGGGTGAATAATTTTGGGCGCTGGCTATGCTTGATTAGGCAATAAAATTGTATTTTTTTACCCGAGGAGCGCCTGTCTACAGTGTACAACCCAGTCCCTTTCGGCTAGAAGCCCACCGACTGCAATGGTGGGAATGCGACCTGCTTCTCGTGATTGAGACTTAAGGACATGCCCTGCTAGCTTGTGCCCTGTGATCTTTGTGGTGGCATAGATCTAAGCCTACTCGATTTTGAAGACGCCTTTGAGTCCTCAGCGTGATGAGCGGCCAAAGACTACCCGATCATGACGCGGGCATGCGATGGTTTGGGGGGGGCGCCTAATGGAACTCCTGCACTGAAGGCCTGTCGTCCTATCCTCTGGCTGTATTAAGCCTCTCGCTTATAGCCCGGGCAACGGGTTTGTTCGCCTGCGTCGTTGAGGAAGTAGAGGATGCCAGAAACCAGGCCCCTGCTTGCCCTGCTCTTATCCCCTTTTCTGGTAGCGGTGGCCGAAACCCTATGCATTGAAGAGTCCCGTAAATTTGACGCCTCTCTAGGAAGAGCCAGTTGAACTTAAACGCCAGTAGACAGTTAGCGAGCGCCCGAAGCGGTTAGTCAGGTTGTGTAAACCTGAGCATCGCTAAGCGCGGGTGACGTGAGGGTGAGCAAGAGCGGCGATCCTGACTATCCCAGTGGGGACGGCGATCGGCAAAGTGTTGTGGGTGACTAGCAGGGGGTGCTCTGGCACCCCATATACGGAAGATTCCCTCTAATAGGAACATACATGTTCCGGGCTAACCTTGGACCCCACCCAATGAATTACCCTAGCCATGAATAGCCAAAACACATACAAATTGATAGTTACCTACATATTCCAAAGCCTTTTAACAACGTAATAACGTATTTTTTAATAAAATAAAACTATCTAGGTTATTAAATTTATGCTGCCTTTTTAACGCGCTGCTTTTTAAATATAACTATTAGTTATAATCTTATCGCTAATTTTTAAAGCTTTAAACGCTTATTAGCCTTATTCTTAGCTAATATAACGTCGAATAAATTCGCCAAATTTTTATTTAAATATTTAATAATAATTTAACGATTATAATTTTCGTATTTTTTAAATTCCGTTTGTAAACATTAATTATTATAACGTAAAATAATATTTTTAGTATTAAAATTATTAAACTTTTTAGTTATTTTAATTACTCTTTTTCGTATATCGCGAAACGTTACCTTTTAATTATATAAGGTCGTTCGTATATTTATAACTTTGAAACCTTATAAAAATATAATTAATTTCGTTTTAATTATTAATTACTTTTTCTTAGAATATTTTTAGTTTAAAAAACGACTAAAGAATTATTTTGAGATTTATTCATACCGCTTCGAGTTTAAAAAAACAAACCAATATAACGTTATTCAACTTTAATATTTTTACTAGTATAAAAGTCTCTATAATCTTATAATATACTTTTAATATACGGCATTTATCCTAAAAATTATTATAAATAATCCGCCATTTTTTTATAAAATAGTATAATATTATTTTTAAATATAGAAAATAACATAACGTCTAAAAATAAAATTTACTATTAGAATAAGGTAAAAGTATATAAAACCGACTTTATCTTTAAAACACTGTTATATAAAAATAGGAAATATATATAATATAATTATTTAAACTAAAAAAGCGTTATTTATTATAAAAACGCAGTTTAATTTATTTTAAAAAATTATTTTTAACGTAATAACGATATTAATCTACTTTTTCGAAATTAAGGTATGTTCGATTTTTCGATATCGTCTAATAATTATTAATTTTAAATAATAAAACTATGAAAAATATAGACAGTGGTACTTTCGCCGTATACAAAGTTGATATATTTGAAAATAAATTCCTAACGTTATTTTTAATTTTTCAAACTTTATATAAATTATTTTCGAAAATTTTATAACTATTTTATTAATTTATTCCCTTTATAAATTTTTATTTTATCTATATTATATTCGTTCGTTAATAGGATTTTATATTTTATTCAAATAATAGTAAAAAAAAAAAAAAAAGGAAGAAGAAGAAAAAATTTAGGTATAATGTTATAATCGCGTACCTCGAAGCGGTTTTGAGGTATAATTTATCCTTTTTTATATATATTTTAATATAATGTATAATCAAATAATTAATTTATTTTTTTGTACTAATATCTTTATAACCTTTTATAATTTTTACTATTTAACGAACTTATTTCTTTTATAAAAACGCGGTTCCATACTTCTTTACATAATATTTAATTAATAAATTTTTTTAATTCGATAATGTATATACGTAATTTAGGCTTCGGATCGCGATCTAATATTACAAAGGTAATATAATAAAATTAACTAAGGTATGTCGAATTACGCGTTCACAACAATTTCGGAATTACTTTCCGTAATAAATTCTTTAGCATTCTGAATTTTGAACTTATAGTTAACATTAATTATCTTTACCCGAAGTTAATTAATTAAAGAGTTATAAAATTATCGCAGAGTGTTGTTATAAGGGTTAGTTATTATTATAAAAAAAAAATCTTATTTATTACTAGAATAATTTATTAGGTAGAGTTTAAGGTTAGATCACCTTAAAGTGCAGTGCGCGTTCTGACGCACCTACAACTACCGTATTAACCCTCGAAATTAATAGAAAGCTAACAAAAGCTTCTAGCAATTCAAAGCCTAGCTTTGTAGTAAATTGTACCTATCTATGATTTTTAGCCGCTTATAGCCTAGCTGCCATTTGTAGCGAATATTAAACTTTAACTTTTTTATTACGGGTTTTTATACGTTATAATAAAAGACTATATACTTTTGAAAAAACCTATTTAATATATAATATTGAACGTAATTAAAAATATAAATTTTTTTGGATTGTAATATATGTATATTATTGTATATGTGATTATACTACCTTTTAGTTTTAAGTTAACGAATTTTACATTTTATCGCAGTTTCGAATTACGCTCGAGGTTACTTAGGGAGCGTTTTATAAAATGTATAACTTTTATTAAACGTTTTTATTTACGAGAAAAAAAGTTTAAAGTTTTAGTTTAGTTATATACGTACTTTATCTTTATTATTATTAAGTTTATATAGTTAAAAATAATATATTAAAATTTCTTTAAAATTATCCTTTATTTATATTTAAAAAACCTTATAGTTTTTTTTTAAAATATTTAAAAAAAAATACGAAATAGTGGAAACGGAAATCTTTTATTTTCGAAAAATTTCCGCGATATATATTATTGCATTATCCCCGGTTTAAAGCGGAATTATTTTATAAATTTTTAAAAATTTAATTATAATGCCGCCTTATCATAGTTACATAGTTTCGTAAGTATAAGCGGCGTATATAACAATCGATATATTTTTGGTTAATTTTTACTTTGTCAAAGAGGTAGTTTTAAAAAATTTTTTAATAGTATTTTATCATACCAAGGCGTATTATTAAAATAGTTATACGCCTTTTCGATAAAGCTGATAAAATTATAAATTAGTTTTTACGTTTTATAAGACGTATAATATAGTCGTAATGGTATTCGAAAAACTTAATTAATAAGATAAAATGTATTCTTAATTTTTTTTTCCCCCGAATTTAACTTTCGTTTAATATTTAACCACTTTTTACGTTTTTAAATTTTAATATAAATAGAATTCCATTTCCGTTTCAATATATAAATGGTTATATATATAGTTTTAAAAGTTTCTAAATTATTACCGCGAAATTAAACCGTAATAAGTAGGATAAAAACTAAGTTATATTGATTTTTTTAATATAAGTTAATAAGAAAAATCGGGAAAAGTTAAAGCTTATAATTATCTTTCATAACACCTCCGAAAACCGTTTTTAAATATTTCACGAAAAAAACAAAGAATATCTAACCGGCGTAAAGATTTTATTTAATAAAAAAGTATACAATATTGAAAATGTTTTAATAAATATTGTAAAAAATTTTAGAAAATATACGAATAACGAAAATACCTTATTAATTATAAATGTAATGACGTTTTATACAATATTACCATTTATAGAATTTGTTTACTATTAAACTATTATTACCGTATTTATTTTACCTGGTTTTATAAACGTTTTTTAACTTTTTAATATAACTGTTAATAACTTTTTAAAGATTAATTTATTAAATTCGCGGATAAATATATCGTAAAAAAAAGGATTAATGCTTTTTTTAATAAAGGAGTCTTATAATATGAAATATTTCGGACTACCTTATTATAAGTACGTATATTATTTAATAAATTGAAAAGCGTTTTTTTAACTAGGAATATTTAATCCAGAAAACGTTCCGTAATTATAAGATTAATATTCGTTTTAACGGAAATAAGTAAAACTTCATAAGATAGGAATCGATAAAAAATAATGTTCTAAAAATTTATTAAATTATTTTTAAAATATTGAATATATATTATCAATTTTATGACGTTATCGAAAATTATCATCGTTAATACGTTAACTAGAGGTAATTTATAATTCTTAAATTAATTGAAATATATAAAATTAATATCTTAAAAGTAATTAAAAAAAAGGATAACTTAATTAAGCTGCTTAAGAAATTAAAAAACGTATTATTTAAGAAAAAATTAAGTATAATTATTTAAATAACCGCTTTAATACAATAAATAATTATTATAATATGTAAAATCTTATAAAGCAATAGGAAAAATAATAGAAAAAGCGATAGGAAAAGCGACAGGAAGTTTTAAAGGACCCTGGGTGGTATTAAGTGGCAAAGAATCCACACCTAATTTGTGTGGGTGGCGTTGGAAAAAGCATGTTGCCACCTTTGGCGCCAAGCCGTTAGCTTTTTGTCAATTTCGAGGGTTAATACGGTAGTCACTGAATACAACAACAACTGATGTCCCTTATATCTGACACCACCCGCCTTGACCATCCCTGGACGTGCCAAGTGTGTTGGGTCATGACACACCGCCTGCACGGATAGCGTAACCGCGGCGCTATTTTTAAGGTTTTGTGGATTGTCAGGGTCCGCATTCGCAGGTACCTAAAGTTCCTAGATTGTACAATGCTATAGCCACAACTGCGGCGCAGCCGCAGCCATACCTCAAAAACACGGCCTAATCTTGGAGGTAAGTTACTGGCTTGTCTGCGTTTTGGGCAAGCTTCACCTTTCGGAAACTCCCCAGATGATATCGCCAGCCGTAGCTTGCGATACTACGGTATCAGGCATAATTTTTAAAACACTGTCATGTAGCTGTGGTCCGCGCCAGTAGCTACGCTATACAAGTTAGGTTTAGCTTGTACATGGGCTAACCCTCGATACATAGCAACGAGAACTTTAAATATGGGACAGCTTTATGGGGCTCTAGCGCAGCGACCTGGCAGTGTTTTTAAAATTGCCCATAACACCATAGTAATCTTCCAAGATGTGAGGGTGGCGCTAATTGCATCATCAGCCTTAACGACAAGCATCTTAGCGCCGCCTTGGGGTAGAAAAAGTCCGCTAGTAGAGATCGCATATAGAGCTAGCTCAAGTTAAGCCCCTCATTGCCAGTAGCACAGACGGAACTGGGCAACAGTCATTATCAAAAAAGTTGACACACCTATACCCGTAATGTAATACAACAACTTAACATAATCTAAGAAATTTTCGCAACCAGTATACGTAAAACGATATATATCATTTAATAGCCCGGCGAAAACCCTTCCCAATATATATGTATAGCTTAATTCAATATAGTTGTGTTAAATTTTTAGATTTTGTTAAAAGTTACTATGTTTGTTTGACGTCGGGACTGCTCTGGCGTGGGGTGTGTCAATTTTTTTTGATAACGACTTGCCGGGATGTGGAGTAAGTAAGTATACACCAAATACAGCCAGGGCTTTAGGAGACACATGAATTACGGTGGCGCTCCAGAGAATAAGCATCGGCGGCGACACGCGCCCGGGACCTGACCCGGGCTTTTTGGCTGCAGTATCGCTGGGGGTGTACTGCTTGGTTTGGACGCGGAACGTTTGGGTGTCTTGTCTTTACGCTCGGACTTCCTGTGCCTCGGTGTTCCGCAGGTTGAAAGAAGGCGGCGAGTATGGGGGACTGCCTGCCACTAACTAACGGGTCACGGGTCTGCCCAAGGATTAGACAGAAGTGCGCTCAGCAAAAGCCCGCCAGTGAAGCTGTAACTGAGCCGCCACGAGACCGAAGCTCGGCGCCATTCAACGAGTGTCAAAGCAGTGTGTAATTCGTATAGTTTTGTCGATTTCAGTGCGTCGATAGGGGCTTACACAATGATATCTCATCGTGTGACTCCGTAAAACGTCGAGATTGGTCCCTTCATGTGTCCAAGTCGCAGGACCAATGCGATCAGAAAGCCAAGCGCGCCAGGACCAAGGCGTGCGCTAGCTCAAATTTGTCCAAAGAGAGGCGATGGATGGGGGGTTCTCCAGTCTCCACCCTGCCCAAGGCCCTGAATCCTCTATTTGGCTTTCCTCAATAGCCAACCCAGACCATTGGGTCGGGATCGCTAAAATTCACCAGCCAGCACCCATGGGGAGATCCTAAGGTATAATTAAATTATGATTTTGCAGTTGTCACAGTTGTTGGACTCCACTTTGGCTCAGCCCTGCCGGGAGAGGCACCTTGTCAGCCAAAAGATCTAAAGCTCACACTCTTGATAATTTTCTCCCTCCGAACTGAAGCGCCGCGGAGATATGTGTTATGCACGCATTCCATCACTATGCCAGCACCGATCTATCGTATATCACGACTCGAGGCAATCACGCACGAATGCAAACTGGCCATTGGGATGGGGGACGCCATTGGGCACAAACACACCGCTGTCGTTGGAGCAGGCCTTATACGAGTGATGCGGTGGAATCGATTGAGTGAGGCTCGTAATTCAAACGCGCGGCCGCTATCGTCATCCCGCAAGCAATCAAGCCATTGATTCTGTTTAGCTAAGCCCGTACTCTTCAGGGCTAAAAACGCCACCTGAGTAGAAGAGCTCCCCTTTCTAGGGTAGTCAGGGACTTCGAAATGGAGATGACTAGTTGTACATAATTTGTTAGCGTTTCTTACCCAAATGAAGGTATAACCGCGCACTCGAATTTTCCGCTCGGCAATTACTAGCATTCCTGATGAAAAGAACCCGTTAGCGTCTAACAATTATTTTGTGGAACAGGAGAAAGTCGTTTAACATGCAACCTCTCGAAACGGTGTCGCCAGCTTCATATAATATCGTAATGTAAGTTCGTGGTATTAAAGGGAACATCGCTTTATTTACATTGGGGACGGTATGGGTTTATCCGATGCGACACTTTGTTGGAAAACCTAGTTATTTACAAATTGGTATGTAGCTACATGTACCAAAAATTCCCCATTTGGAAGTGCCCCACTAGTAAAGGGAACTCTTCTAGTAAGGTGGCGTTTTAAGCCCTAGCAAGTGATCTACGAGAGCCTCCTTGGCGTGCCCGATTCAGCAGAGATTTTCCCATAGGGCTAGGTGGGTCACATCCGGGAACAGATTTGTACCAGGGAATGTCACCAGGGCACAGTCGTCGGGTTGCAATTTTTCTACCAGGCAGGTGGTTGACATAAAAACTCGCGCACTTTCAAATAACCGTCCAACAACTCCTTACTTAATAACTGCTTGGTTTCAACAGATAGGCGTATATGGGAACTTCCAGATTGTTTTCAATTATTCCTTTCATGTAGATACCCTTTTTCCAGTCTTTTATATAGTCTGTTTTAGGATCAGAATCACCTGCGAAATCTTTAGCTAATTTGGGTCACCGCGCGAAATTTTGTGTCGACCACCTGCCAGGCGTCTGGATAGCTAAAACCATTCCCAATACAACATCCCCACCACCACCATTCCTGCAGCGCACGGATGCAGGGGTAGGTCTCTGCGTAAACCTCACCTACAAGCAGCAGGAAGGACTGGGGGACAAAGCCAATTAGAGGGCAATATAGCCCGTACTTCACGACGACACGATCTGAGCACAATGATGGCAATGTCTATTCTAAGTGACAAGTCAATTTAGGATTAAGCATTACGCGTACGGGCAGTGTGTTCAAGGGACCTGCACGGGCTGCACCTCGTGCTTCACGCTGTCTTGGGCGACTTAGTTCCTCTTCCATATGTTATTTAGCATAGTCAAAGTGCCATATATCCCCGACGAAGCTCCTACTTGGTACGATATTTGAGCCTTCTCATGTTCCACTTTCTCTGTCCTCTTCGTACGTAACGCACATATGAGCCAGTTTGGCATCTGTTGATCATGACCGCTGCTAGAGGAACCCCATCGCTCACTGACGAGTTCCTAGCAACGGACCTCGTCGTTGCTTGTGTTGTTTTCCCCGCTATATCCCTCGTGCTGTTTGGAATTCGCATCTATTCGAGAGCAACGCCGAAGTTTCGTCTGTGGTGGGATGACTATGCGATTATCGCGGCCGTGGTTCGAATACTTTCTTAACCTCAAGGAGATTCACTTAAGTGCACTATTGCTAATTAGCTTCTTGCAGGTCTTCGCTCTACCAGAATGGGTTTTGTTGATCATCGGCGTTCAGTACGGCTTGGGGCATCGCGACATTTTTCTTAGTCTGGAACAACGGATGGGATCGATAAAGTTTCCGTATATCAGTAATCTCTTTGCGATATGGGCGCTTGCCTTTGCAAAAATCAGCATCTCTTGCCTTCTTCTCCGAATTCAGCGACTCTATAAGAGCTGGAGGATATTCTCACATGTTATGACGGTGTTTATCCTTCTCGCTGCCATTGCCAACACTGTAGCCTTACTCCTCGAATGCCACCCAATTGCTGCCAGGTGGGATCCTACGATACCAAATTCCACATGCATGGACCTGCCCAAGCTCCGGGCATCAATTACTGCGACTATAGCAATGAACATTGCTTCGGACTTCATACTATCTACTGCACCTCTTCTTTTTGTTGTCCATATCCCGAGGCCACCACGCGACAAGATTATCGTGGCCGTCGTTATGGGTCTGGGTCTCGTTGCCACCTTTGCGTCTAGTTTCAAGCTTGTTCTGGCAATCGCCATTACTAGTCCAGGTTTGTCAACACAGAATTCCCAACGCTTACTATATGTTAATCGTGCTTATAGCCCATAAAGATATCCTCGTATTTTCTATCAAGGTTCTATTTTGGACGTTCGTTGAAGTACACCTAGGGTAAGTCGAATATTGGAAGGTTAGCTAGGGATGAAGAGGCGTTATTGCAAGTAACTAATATTTGTGCTTTGATGTAGAATTATCGCGGCATGTATTCCGTGTGTGAGACAGCCGTTTGCACGATTTTTCCAACGAGTCTGGCCACGACGCAAAGGGCAGTCTAGCAGCCGTGGACATACACCCTTAGCGGCCGAAGTGGACAACCTTGCGAACGGCATGAGACACAGCTCCCTGGGAAGCGAAATAGAGAGCGGTGAATATGTCAGGAGCAGTCAAGGACATCTTGTAGGGTAAGGGAAAGGGTACGCCTTACTCCCGATCGAAGTCGGCCGGCACCCGTGGGTACCCAATGGTCCTTCATAACGATTATTGGGTTATTTCAAGAAATTTATTTTCAGTATTTCGTATATCTTCGAAGCTTTTCACTGTTGTTTATTATATAGCTTTAGTTAATTCAAGGTTCCTGTTGGTCCGCGCCTTATTTTCCACGCTGAGCGAAATATATAGACGTTTATTGTATAATATACTTTGCACAATAAATACTTAAGTAATGTTTTCAATAGCGTATTACATAAGCGAACGGCGTACACAAGCGAGCGGCGCAGTTAGACCTATATTTGTTATAATACAGTATAACTTGCCGAAAACTACTCAGAATTTGATACAATTTTATAATAAAGTTTTTAAATTATATTTTTAGAAGTATGGGAGTTTAAATCCGGATTTAAGCGCTTTTATAAAAGATATAAATTTTTAATTTAGTAACGATTAATTAATATTTTATAAATTAAGTTGAAACTTTAAACCAAGCTGAATAATATTATATTACATATAATAATAATTCTAGTTAATTTTCAAATAATTTAATGTATAATATATAATAAAAATAGTTCTAAATAAAAGGTTAAAAACGGTTATTTCTTATAACTTTAAAGAATATATCGCTATTAATTATAATAATTTTTCCCTAGGTATATTACGTAATATAAAACAAAACTATTAAATTTAGAAAAATTCTATATAGGCGTAAAGAATACATAAATATTTAACCCTTTTTTATTAATTTTTCAAATTTTAAATTTTATGTATTATAATAAAATTTGAACCGTTTTAAGCCTTATTTTCAACATATATATTAAACTTGATATAAAGATTATATTTCAAGTGAAAACCGGATTAAAGCCGATTACGAAATTGGTGTTTTATAACAGTATAAACTAATGTAAGGATAAATCACGTACAAACAGCGCCGCTCGCTTATATATGCCGTTCGCCTATATAGTACGCTATAATAATTAATTAGTAATTTATGCGGTTGGGATAAAATGTATGCCTTTTTTTCTGCAAAGTTTTATAATTTTACTTTATTAATTTTACTTTAATTTTTAATTTTTATTTATTTATTTATAACGGCTAGGTTAATTAACTAACTATTAAACTTAAGTCGACGGGTTTATGTTGGCAGAGTATTGTGAGAAACTGAGCAACGAAATAATTTAATTACGTTTCGTAATATCAAGGGTGCCTTGGGTAACGAAGTTGTATTGCAAGCTGTTGTTATCCAATTATGAGTTTAACGAATGTTTATATATTTACCGTAATTTCAGATAGATTTATTAAATCCTTATAAATTTATAGTTACGTAATTTAATTTATTTGGGTTTTGTTTTACGGTTTCGCCAAAAAACCGTTTTCCAAGGTTCGATTAGTTATATTATAATACGTTTTTTTTTTAAATTTTCGCCCCGAAAATTCCCTCGGTAATTTTTTTTATTATATCGGGTTATGTTGTTAACCGTGAATTTTGTAATCGTCCTCACTAAAAGGAAAGCGTTATTTTTTTTTTTTGTTTTTTATATTTTTAAATTTGGTTTCGAAGTTATACCGTATATTTCTTATTTCGGAAAAGGTTTTAAGTACGTTATAATTCAAAATTTCAAGCGTTACGAATAATATGTTTTTATTATAACCGTCGTTGTAATAAGTTAGTTATTTTTTTTTATTTTTTTAGAAAACGTTAGTTACGTGAAAAATTATTTAAATCGCGAAAGATTAGTTATATAAGTGGGTTTTCTGTAATTGCAGAACGATATATAACTTAAAATATCCGAGATTTTTAAATAAATTTTTCGTTTAGTTTATAACAAAAAGTAGTTGATTTTTTTCATAAGAAAGGCGTTAAATTAATTCGTTAAGGCGTAAAAAGTTTAGATAAATTGGAGGACCGTAAGAGAAAGGAGGAAAAAAACCGTTTTGCTGTTAAATTTAAGGTTATTATTTTTTAAGAGTTATTTTTTGATAATTCGGTTAGTTATTTTTTTGTTAATAGTTTGGATTGGGATGTTATTTTGGGTATTGCCGTTATTAGTAGAAATTTTTTAGCAGGCGTTAGGCGTTTTTAAGGTTTTTAAGTGTTTTTAAGTATTTTCGGAGTTTGGATAGTTTTTTTATTTGATTAAGTATTGGGTAAGTCCGTCGATTTTTCGTATATCCAAGTTTTTTTTTTGTTTTACATTTTTTTTTCGTTTTTTCTTTTTATTTTGTCTTATTTGGTGTATATTTTGATAATGTCCGCTGCTGATTTAAGTAAAAATACATAAAAGATTAGATGGAGTTTGATTTTAGGTGGGAGTTTTAGTTAGTAATTGTTTTCGGAAACTTTTTTGGTAATTTTGTATGGACTAATATATTTGAAGTTAAGTTTTTTATTTCGGCGTTTTGTTTAAATATTTTTTGTAGCTAGGTAGATTATTTTTCTTTCCGAAAAGGTTAATTTTTTTAACCGTTTTTAGTTGTAATATTTTTTTATTTGATTACGTATAAATTTGAGTTTTGTTTTTATTTCCTAATGTAGTTATTTAAGTTATTTTAATATGAAAATAGTTTTGATATTAAGTGGTTTTTTTTGTGTATTTTTTTATAAATTTTTAGAATAAATCCGAAATTAGTTATGAATAAAGTCGTCTTAATAGTTTTATAATAATTAATATTGTAAGTTAGTTAAGTTATTGGTAATTTTTTAATTTAGTTATTTTATTTATAATTAATATAATATCGAAAATATGTTTTAAGTATTTGATTTTGTCGTTTTGTTTGTTCGTTTATTTAAAGTCGAAATATGTTAAATAATTTATAATTTAAGCCGATTTGTGTTATTAACTTTTGCTAAAATTTAAAGGTAAATGTTATGTTTTTATTTAAAATAATTTCGTATGGAAATTTATGTATATTGAAGACGTTTTTTAAAAAAAATGTATATTATTTGTTTAGCGTTTGTTTTTTCGTGATAGGGTAAGAAATAAGAAAATTTGGTAAATTGATCGACAATTACGAGGATATTGTCGTAGTATGTGCCCGTAGTTGGGTTTTTTGACAAAAGGAGTTTGGTGATAAAATTTATTGTGATAGAATTCCATAATCGTTTTGCGATTGGTAGTGGTTGTAGTTTTTTATAGGGTTTGTGTCGTCGTATTTTCGCCTTGTTTTTTTAGGTAGATTGTTGTTATATGTTTTGATTTTTTAATGGATGTTTTAAGGTATTGCCCGTATTGTTGTAACTTGTCGTAAGCGTAGGTATTTTTCATTGGTAGTGTTAAAAATTGTATAATTAATTTTAGTTATTTTTTTTAAGGTCGGGTCGTTTGTTAAGGGCGTTGGTCTTATTATTTTTTAATTTTTTGCAGTGGATGATAACGAAATTATATTTTGTTAGTTTTTTTACATAACGGAATTATCGTGTTATAAGTTTTTTAGTTATAGTAAACCGAGTGGGATTTTGGTGATTCGTGTAGATTTTAATTTGATATTAGTTACTTTTAAGGAAATGTTTGAATTTTCGGAATATTTTAATAATAATTAAGAATTTTTTATTAGGAATAATATAGCGTAATTCGGGTTTTTGTAATTTGTAAGAAAAGAAAGTAATAAGGTGTAATATTTTTTAATTATTTCGTTATCCGATTATTACGTTTAAAACATAATTTGATGCGTTAGCTTTTAGCTTTATTAGGCTGTTTGGGTCGTATATGATTAATATTAGTTGGTTGGTGATAGTTTTTTTAATTTGTTAGAAAATTTTTTCCGTTTTTGACGTTTATTGGATTTTTTTTTCCCCTAAGTAAATTTATTTAAGGGTATTGTTATTCGGTTAAAGTTTTTGATAAATTTTCGATAGTAATTAGCGAATCCGAGGAAGGTTTGTATTTTTTTTAATTATAATAGGCGTTGCTTAATTTCGTATTGTAGCGATTTTTTTAAGGTTTATTTTGATGTATTCGGAAGTAATGATGTGATTTAGGTATTTAACTTTTTGTGTATGGAATTGGTTTTTTCCGTATTAACTAGTAGGTTAGCGTTTTATAGCAGTTGTAATATTTTGTGAATATATTTTTCATGTTATTTTTTAATTTTTGAAAAGATAAAAATGGTGTTAAAGTAATATATTATAAAAACGTTAAAATATTTCTAAAGGACGTAATTATTTATACGTTAAAAAGTGGTAAGTGCGTTAGTAAGTTTTATAAAAGTAATAAGGTATTTGTAAAAATTGTATTTAATTCGAAATACGGTTTTTTATTTGTAGCTTTTTTTTTAATTCGAATTAAATTGTATTTATTTTTAAAATTCAGAGCGGTAAATTATTATATTTTATAAAAGCGACTTTTTATTTTATTGATTAAAAGTAATGGTATTTAGTTTTTAATAATAATATTATTAAGTTATCGTTAGTTTATACTTAGGCGTAATTTGTTATTTTTTTTCAGTACGAAAAATATAGGGTTTTTAGTTAGTAATTTAGATAATTGAATTTATTTTTAGGGCGATTTTTTAAGTATTTTTTAAATGTATGTAACTTTATTTTGTTAAAGTTATAAATGGGGTAAAACTTGGTAGATGTTTTTTTTAGGATAATTTTATGATTTTATTCGTTATGTTTTAGTAATTTCGTTTCGAATTTTTTTTGGAATAGACGTTTATATTTATAATATTATGATAGTATATTAATTAATTTTTTTGATTTTTAAAGTTGTTATTATAGGTCGTTATTTAGTTGTTGTAATTTTGTTTTAATGGTAGTAATAATGTGTCGTATTTTTTTATATTATTTATTTATTTTTTATATCGTGTTTTTATGGGTAGTAAGGTTTTTGTCGTATTTTTATGCTGGTATTTATCGTTATTTTCGATCGAATGTTGACATTTTTATTATTTTTTTTTTGTATTTGTTGTTAGGTTATAAAACGAATTTTATTTAGTTAATTATTTAATTGATTAAGGGGTTATGTTAACGTAATTATGTTGTTTTTAAAATTATACCGTAATTTTTTAACGGTACGATATTAAAGTTGATTGTTATATGTTTTTTTAAGATGAAAATGTTAAAATAATTAATTTCGCCCGTAATTTTTTTATTATTATAAAGAAAAGCTTAATTTTTAGCGGTATTTATAATATAAAAGTTTTTTCTAAATTTTCATAGTAACTTAAATCGGTTAATTACTTTAAATATAATGTAATTGTTTTTTAAGATTTCGTTATTTATTATAACAGTATATTAATATGTTTTAATTCGTATTTTTAAAATAATAAGATTATCGTTATTCCTTATTATTGTTAAAAGTTTTTGGGGAATTTTTATTCGTTTTTTTAGGTTTTGTTATTTTGCGGTTTTTTTATAAGTAGGTTTTTTCGTTTGGGTATTATTTAAGTTGGCGGATTTGTTTTCTTACATTATTTATTTGATTTCGTAATTGTTTAATAATATACCGTTATTCTTTAGGTTATGTTTTTAATTAATAAATACGTGTTTCGTGTTTATTCGTTTTATGTTAAAGTTAAGTTATTTGTTATTTTTATAATTCGATTTTTTTTATGATATAGACCGCATTTTACGTAAAAATATTTTTGTTATTTCTTTATAAACTTTTTGTAAGTTAAGTAAGTTTTGTTAAAAAATATTTTAGGGTTTATAATGATAATTATTTTAAAATGGAGGTCGATTATTTATTATCGTATAATTAAGTTAAATTTTATTAAAATTATTTCGTTTTTTGAATTATATATATATTATTTATAACGGCAAAAAGGGTTTTTTTTATGGATATTATTTATTTAAAAATTAATTTTATTAAACCGTTTTTTAATTAATATCTTTCTACGGATTAATAATATAAAAATGTTAGTATTATTATTTATTTTATTTATTTCGTTTAATATTATTTGGGAAATTAAAATTTTTTTTCGGGTTATTCGCGTGATACGTTTTTCGATAGAACGCTTTTATTTTTCGTAATTTGGATATTATTATCGCTAATAAAAATTAACATATTTTCGTCCGTATCGATTTAAAGTAATAAAATAAACGGTTTTAATTTATCCTTAATATTTTTTTAGTTATTTTTTTATAATTTATAATAATTATCGTTAATATTTCTTTTATTACGTTCGTAAAATTAGTTATACGAATTATAATTGCTTAAAATATTATCGTATTTTTACTTATAAAAACTTTTTAGTTTTTTTTTATCTTTGTTATTTTTTTTAATCGGAAAGTTTTACGAAATTTCTTTTTGGCGTATTATGGTAAAAATTTTCCTATTTTTATTATTCGATAATTATCCGGTAAGTATTAGGATTTATGATTTATTTTGTCGCGGTTTTTTAAGTAACTTATATTTAAAGGTTTTATAATTTATTTTGCTATAATTTGAATATTTAATATGTTGTTTGTTTTATCGTTAAATTGTATTAATTTTTATAAATTTAAATTCCGTTTATAAAAAGTATTTTATTGTCGTAATGCGTTAATGTTAATGTTATAACGCGGTTTATTATCGTATTTTTTTTAATATTACGAATTCGCTAAACGTATTATTGGTCGTCGATTTTTACGGCTGTCGTAATGTAATCGGTTAAATATTATGGTTGATTTTCTTTAAATAATATTTTAGAATTTTTTTTAAAACCGTTAAAAATTTAAATTATTAATATTTTTCATCCCTAATTAAGTCTCGAAAAAAATTAGATTAATTTGCTGCTGTAACTAGAAACAAATTTTTTTTATCGTAACTACTAAATCTTAATTTTTATTTTCGTTTTTTCGTTTATTATTTCAAAAACTTTTAAAAAAATTTGGTCGAATTTTTCGTAATTATTATAAATTTATATTACCTCCGGGTTTTGTTATTTTAAAGGTACCGTAATATATTGTTTATGGTAAGTTTAAACCAAATAACGGTATAAGTTAAAAATCGTTCCGCGGCAAATTTAACTCGTATAATTAAAGTAAGTAGGCGTATTAGAAATATTTAAAATAAAATCGATATTAAATAAAAAATAGTTACAATTTAATAAATATTTTATTAAAAAGTTTAAGCTTGCAAAATTTTAACTTTTTTTGTAATTTTTTATTAAATATTATTTAAATAGGTTAATTTATATTGGTAAACTTTTTATTAAGTATTTATCGTATTCGTTCAAAAAATATCCTGGTAACTTAAAATATCGTAATAAACTTTAAATTATTTATTCGAATTGGCCGATACGTTAATTTACAAGGTTTAAACGTCGAAAAACTTTTTTCTCGGTTAAAAAAGAGTAATTATTTTTTTTATCCGAATCCATGTTATTATTGTTAAGGATTTTATAAACGGGTTATTTACTAATAAACATTTTGTCGGAATATTACTTAAAATTTAACGGTATTACTAAATAAAAACTTGTAACGTATAACGGTTAAATTAATTAACCAATTATTAAATTTAAATCGACGGGTTTATGTTAACAAAATATTGTAAGAAATTAAATAACGAAATAATTTAATTACGTTTCGTAATACCAAAAATACTTTAAGTAATGAAGTTATATTATAAATTGTCGCTATTTAATTATAGGTTTAACGAATATTTATATATTTACCGTAATTTTAAATAAATTTATTAAATTTTTATAAATCCATAATCGTAATTTTAGATAAATTTATTAAATCCTTATAAATCTATAATCGTAACTTTAAATAAATTTATTAAATCCTTATAAATCCATAATTACGTAACTTAACCCACTTGGGTCCTGTTTTACGGTTTCGCCAAGAGACCGTCTTCCGAGGTCCGACTAGTTATGTCATAATATTAATTTTTTCTTTTTTTACTTTTCTTTTATTATATAATTTTTTAGCTTATTTCCTTATCAGTATTTATTAATTTTTTTTAATTTTTATCAAGTTTTATTCCCATTTTTTTATATTACAAAGTTTTAATAAGTTTTTTCGACCAACTTATTAAGTGCCCACAGTGTTTTTTTCGTCACTAACTATGGTCACTTATATGTCCTTGGCATTACCCGCGGGTAACCATGGGCCGTAAATAATTTCGGCGGGTGGTTCCTCCCTCGCCCTAACATCCTAGTTAGAAGGAAGCGAAGTGATATAGTAGAGCCTGGCAGGGGGTGGTGGATCGTCGGCCTTCTTTTGGGCACATGTTATAAGATCATGATGTGCGCAAGGAACCCGGCGGAGTGGCCGGTGGGACAATGGATGACGAGACATTTTGAAAATCTACCTACTAGATGTTGCAGAAAAGGGGTAACTTGGTTAATTATCTTGGATCAGAAGTCACGTAGTAGTTCCCATTTGCGGTTGCTGGTCTGGCATAGGGGTGCCATTTCCGGATCCCACAACCTCTAGCCTTGGAGCCTCGACGCCGCGTATGCATCATTTATGCAAAGAGTGACACGCCCGGACATACTTGTTACCCTTCTTCGCCATCCTCTGTAACACGGACAACGCGGTGCCCGTGACTGACACATCAGTCTCCTTAAACGGGAAGGCGATGTTCACCGTGACGAGCAGGGCCGCCGCGAGGGCTTGCTCGCCATCATTAAACCCGTAGGATCGTATGTCGGTACTAGACATCAGCCAGCGGAACCGACATCCCCGTGATGTCTTACCGCCGAGGTTGTATTCGGACGCGGCCGCTAGCATCAACCCGCTGGATCTCGCGGCGTAGATTATGACGATGGCATCCGGCGGGAGGCCGCCCTCCCATGACGCCACATTCGGCCGCGGAGCGTGGCCGCGGTCTCTGAACTGCATACAGCAGCAGCGGCTGAGCGGCCATGTTGAAGCAGTGATAGTAGTGCGGATATATCAAGATGGATTCGCGGCTGAGTTCGCCGCCTAGTCCCAACGGGTTGCGTCGGACTTCTTCAGGCAGCTGGTGGAACCAGTCCAAAAGAGTCCTCATCACCCTCTTGACAGATTCGGACGAGCTAGTGCCGGACTGTTGTTTCATCCTGTAGATATCCCCTCCGACGCTGCCTTGTGTCCTCGATAGCTGGGTATAGCAGATGAGAATTACGGATGCGCGGCCGTTCTCCGTGGCGGTTGGACTGGGGAGCTGTACGTCGATATCATCATGTTGAGTCAATTTTGGGATGACACGACGTGACGCATAATAGCCACTCCAGGGTATAGCCAGCCACCACACCCTACGCCATGCTCTTATGAGAAGCTGTCTAAAGGGTCAGACACCTCTCGGTATAACCTTAGGGAGATGGCCATCCGAAGCGGCAAACTGATATAGAGGTAAGCCGCATCCCTCCTGTATTGCGTTTGCGCCTAATAATTCGCTTATTTACGGTCTCGCCGGACAAGTTCAACCCAGGATGAACATGAGAAAATGTCGCGGTGATAAAGTTGGGATATATGAAACATAACGTCCCCGTGGACATCAGGAAGGAATTTCAGGTCCTGTTTGAAGTAAACGAAACCAGATTGGCCGTCATTGCCAATGCGCTGGTTGGCGGAGTACGTCCGGCCGAAGGCAAAAGACGAGCAGGATATGGCAGTAAACTGGACAGTCTTTACTATCAGTGAAGTTCGGGTGGAGAGTGTGTATACATGGTTCAGCCTTTCTTGGAAGTCCCCGTCACTGAGAACGAAAATATAGTGCGGATAAACGTATACTGGGCGCAGTACAGGCGTCTCCCTAGTTCATGGGGTGGCGGTTCGGGCAAGGCAGGGGATTATGGGGCGCTTCAGCCATAGTGTGTCCCTGTAATGCGGGTACTTATACCAGGCGACGGTCTCCGTCGTAAATTTCGGTTTGTTGGCGATGTACATTGATGAAGAACATTAGCCACCAAGGAGGGTGGCCACCTATCGCAGGTTGTTCGACCTACGATACTGCCCAGACTAGCCCACCACCCAGTTATCTGTCCCCACCAACCCCCTTCGACATCACCAGTAGAGTTGCTCGCCGCCGAAGACGAACCACGGTCATGGCCACCCCAGATGCTGCCCGTGCCTGCGCCTGGAGCTTGAGCAGGTAGTTGTAGCCGCAGCTTAGCAGGCGAGCTTGACAGAGAATCCACTCTGATACGACTTTGCCTCACTGTGACCGCTACCCTCTTTCTCCGGCTCGGGATACACACAGGCATGACCGGTGCCGCGGCACGCTACGCGCGGATGCGGCGGTGACCCGCTGCACTTGGGCTTCTTGTTTCGATAAACCATTGCATCTTATCCGCGCATCCTCGTTGTCACTGCTGATTCGCGGCGACAACGACAACGGCTCGCAACTTGTCAACCTCGCTTCAATTCACTGGGCTCGATGGGCCCCAAAGGCTTACGTTACCATGGGCCGCTTCCGCACATCGGGCGGCATATGCCTTCTCGCCCATATCTTCAAGGACTTTATCTTCAGGGGGCCGGATTCGTGTGGATTCGACCATGGAACCAAGTTGGCGGGACAGAGGGGGTGATGTTCGAGAGTGTCCTCTTTACAGTTGCCCCGGTCCGACCGAGCAGCTGGAGCCCACCTGCCCCGGATTTCTTATCTTGCCAACACTCCCTGATTCGTTGGCGATGCTTAAGCTCGGGGGTAGGGGCCGACCGAAGGGGGGGGGATGGGATGGGCCCCTTGGGGCCCCCTCGAAATCCACAAACCGACGCAGTGAACTTCCCTAGATAACAGCTGTAAGTGGATGGCGGATTGATAGGTACGATATTACGAATACACCGAGTAGTGGAAAGTGGACTCTCGCCTCTCTAGGGCCCCCTTGGTGTGCTTGATTGACACGTTGGATAACGCGAACGGCCAGGATCCGGCCATCGCGAGTCGCTCGGCCCGTAGTTCTAGGGCCAGGAACAGGAACTGATGGCAGATTCCCACGGCTCGATTGGATGAGGCGGCGGGGAGGAGGACTAGGAGGTAGTTCGCGCCTTGGGGATGCTAACATGCGCCCGTCCATATATCCCCTCCTGGGGGGTCCTCGAGGTTCTGAGCCGCCGGGAGAGTTTCCAGAGCCCCAGCGGCCGCGTCGACGTCGGCAAGTGGCCGCAATTCTTCTCCATGGACGTGCCTCCGCGTGTCGCGCTCGGCAATCTGCCGGGGCTCGTGCGGTGCGGCGAGGACGCCGAGGGCATCCCGGCCGCGGCCGACTACGTGCTCAACAAGGGTCCGAGCCAGCTGGCGGCGCGGATCAGGTGCGTCTGCGACAGCCTGAGATTGCGCGTCGGGAAGAACAACTATAACAACGACCAGTCCGACAAGCAACGACGACAAAAGGACCTCTGCCTGAAGTCCCTCGATGGCCACACCAAGCGCCCCGAGCCCCTCTCGCAGGACGAGGTCCTCGGCATCATAGTTCATGCCAACCATCGGGAGGGCGCCGACACCAGCACGGCGGGGACCCTGCCCTTCATGTACACTGCCCCGGCACACCGAGGCCCGGCAGGGGCTATCGTGCCAGGTCCCCGACGGCCTAGCCTCCGCCGGCACCCTCTCGGCCCTGCTGAAGTTGGTTGCGGGTCTCCAAGGTGCCCTACTCCATGCCGTGCTCAAGGAGTCGGTGCGCGTTCTGCCCATAGCGCCGTAAGACCCCAACCGGTAGTTTCCCGGGGGTGGGCACGACAACCACCGGGTCGGGACGGTCGTGGGCTGTCAGATCGACGCGGTGGTAGACCAGAACAGGGACGTCTACGGGGCCGACGCGTCCGAGATCAGGCCGGAGAGGTGAATCGAGGCTGGCAAGGAGCTTGGACGGCGTGTGGAGTATGACTTTATCTTTATGGCTTTCTTTCAGCTGCGGCAAGCGCGTGCGCATATCGCGTGGTTGGAGATGAAGAAAACCCTCCCCTTGATCCCGATGCATTTCGCCGTAAGTCATCCTCCCGACGTCCATATCATAGGTTGAAGTCGCTAATGCCGAACTGGCAGCTTGAGCCTGGTCAACCCCCAAACTTGAGTTGGCCAAGGGTATCGGGATTAGCGCTGTCAAGTATCTACCTCCTATCTGGATGCTTGTTAGGACAAGGGATCTAGCGGCGTAAATTGCAGTGCGTTTGGAAAGGTTACAGAACTGGCGAGTAAGGGGTATTTAGCCTCCATATGTGAATGTATGTATTTGGATTGTGCATACTGAAGAGATGGCAAGCTAGCCATTTGATGGGACGGGAACGTATTAAAAGTAATAGCACTCAACCACGGCTTTCAATCAGAACCTTGGAACTTACCCCGTACGGAGCTCACATACAGCATTGCCGTTTGTGTCATGTAGAATCCGTACCAACCTCGCGCACAGAAGCCTGAGACAAACGCGGCAGTGGCACTGAAGGGTATTCATTGTTCACCTCCCCGAGTGAGGTCCGAACCATCGGGATCTATGTGAGTATCCTGTGTTCCCGCCCCTCTACCATGTGTATATACCCTGGAGCAATCCATAGCCCAAGCCACTGGACAATACATACGGTTCATTTCAAAGTCCCTACTTCAACAGCCGCACTCCCCACGCCCCAACACATATCAAGAGGCATCAATCCCCTACCTAAAACACCCCTATGCCGCCATGACTCGGGTATCAAACACATCTTTGGATGCAACACACCACCAATCCTGTTTCCGAGGTCTGTCCTGCAAATGCTCGCCGATGCCCTTTTCCGGAATGCACCAAAACTTTCAGCGACATTTATCTGCCGTTGTTGTGATTCTCCGAGACTCCTATGATATTTCTTTCCCATCGTCTAGTCCCAGGCGAAAATTCTCCGTATGTACAGATCACCCTCGAATGCACAAACAACTCCAGCTCAACCATAGCTGAGCTTTACCCGACAAGGTTATGGTACACTTGAGGAGAACCACCCGCTGATGTGGGTGGTCCCTAGCCCAAGAAAAGCCGTAAAGGGTGCTGTCCTTCTTGATTAAGAGGGGCGATGTACACTTGGTATTTTGGGTTTAGTCGGGTTAGACACCGCTGTCTCCGTCCAATCTCACGACGGTGGGCCGGTGCCTTTTGGCGACGACTTCGACGTAGAATGTCGACGTCCGTTTACGGCGAGTCTCTGATCCCGTCCTCTCACTCATGTCGCTGATGGCAGGCGTTGTCAAAGGCGTCTCTTGAGGCAGCGGTTCGGTAACGCCAGCCGATTGCTCATCCGAACTGGAGTCCAAGAGGATCGGGTCACTGGGCGCACCTAGACCTGTCTCGATGCTTTTGGTGATGACATATTTATTGTCGGCCGCTTCCTGCGGGATAGGCTTTTCGTCGCGCATAGTGCCGAACCACGCCTCGCGTACGGCCAATCCAAGGGCCAACGCCACCTGCCGCGCCACACTGTTGCCGACAATTCTGTACTGATTCAAGGCCGATCCGACAATGACTTCGTTGTCGAGAAAGCCTTGCGCTCGCCTGGCCTCCAAAATTGTGATAGGCCGTGGTTGGTACCAATGGTTGAGTTGGCCTACGCGAGCGTCTGTGGGGCAGCAAGTCGTAGTGATCGTAGGGAATACACTATTCGGCTCGATTCGACCCCAGCCCCTCGAGATTTCACTAACACGAGCTGTTCCCTGTGTGGGGTATAACTTCCGCGTGGATTCGTCCATAAATCCACCATAATAGGCCTTGCTGAAATTCATTCCCCATGGCTGAGTGGGGATATGCTGCACTTGTTTCCGCAAAGTAGGCGTATAACCCATCGCCAACCGATGATCGGGGAACCCGACGCAGTAATCGGCTTTGGAGTCCTGGATATCGGGTAGATCGCCTGTCGCTTCCATGGCACTCACAAATTTGAATGGTGTTGGCAGGTGCTCGCGTTGGCTGAAGCTCTGTCCATTAGACATCAACCCAAGCTTACGTCGTGACACGTCAGGACGCGAATGTGTTGGTATCGGGGCTTTGGGAACCCGAAGGCCAGGTGCCGTGAACATAAGAAACACGCGACTCCGAGACTGCGGGGCTCCGAACGACCAGGCATCGAGAAGGAGAATCTGCGTCTGATACCCGAGGCCAACGATAGCGCTGACAAGCTGGGAGAAGACGCACTCATCGCGGTTGTGTTTCGACTGGACCATTTGGATGACGTTTTCGAGCAAACCGTAGTGAGGGCGATACAGGTCAACATAAGAAGCGAAAGAGGCAACGAGCGACTGGTTCTTTCGCTGCTTGTCGGTCGTCTTGTCGTGAGTCAACAATGAGAACCCTGGACAGGGCGATCCACCAGATATGAAATCGACCTCTCCCGGCCGTGGCGCTTTCTTACCGCCAAGCAGAGCTTGGCGCAGCAAGTCATCGACAGAGCCGAGAAAAGGTGTGCATGTGCCGGGCGTGGTATTGGCCATGTAGGTATGGATAGCCTCCCCCCAGATGTCGTTGGCCCATCGCATCTCGATAGCGCCGCCATCTTCCAGACCGCGTCCGAAATTTCCACCGCCACAGAAGAGATCAAGACCTCGCAGTCTCTCCGACTTGGCAGTACAATTCGGGTTGAAGCCCTGCCGAAACGGACTGAGTGCGTCAGGGTCAACGGGCACGAATCTCGTCTTGCCATCCCCCGTGGCCAACTCTTGGTGCGTAATGAAGAACGCGTCACCTGTTCCGTTACGGTCATAAGGGGCTGGAATTCTCTCGTCGGTGTGGAAAGCCCTGACCAGGCATCTCCGAGCAATACTCTTGGCTTCCATCTCAACGAGCCTTTCGGAGTAAACGAGTTCGTTCAGCGGTGACTTGGGGGCGCCAGGGTCAACAAGTCTCCGTCGCAAAAGTCTCCGTAGCCGGACAAACTTCGTCGTCCCTTCGACGAAGAACGCTTCGATCACAAAGTTCTCCAAGTCAAGAGATGTCGGTTGAGTCTGGACGAGGACCGCATCCCCAACCTCAAACTCTTCAGATTGGCGGGATAAGCCCCTGCTCTCGCACTCCATGTGTTCGTGCTGCAGCGTAATCCATCGCTGCTCATCACAGAGATATGTTTGGCGTACGAAAAGATTGCGCGACGTAGTGGGGGTTCCAAACCAGTCGACGGTATGGGCAGAGATGATATCTTCTTCCCTAACCTTGGCAACATCGCTATGGCAAGTGCAGTTATCAGACAAGAAGAGCTCATTCTTCCATGGGTACTTCATCTTCGCGCAGGGGGTATCTCTTGGATGATACATCCATATGACATCAAAAGCGCGCTCTCCCCTTGCCGTTTGGTGAATCTGCTGCACCAGGCCATACCAGACATATTGATCGTCATGATGCGCCGACGTCTCTACTTTCCACCTCGTCGTAGTTCTTTTCGCGTCATCAGGCGAAGTTGAAACCACATCACCGCATTTGATAGACTTGACGAGAGCTTTGCCGCCTGAACCGCGCCGTTTGCCATCATCCATTTGCGATAGCGTGCTTCGTAGAGTAGAATGCTTTATGACCGCTTCTTGACAATTTTTGACTTCCGTAGACAATTCTACACTCTCAAGGACTTTCCCAAAGCTCATGTGGCGGAAAAGGTCGTGAATATAGGGAGTCACAGTTGTCTTCGGGACCCTCTGGGTCTGTGTAGCTCTTCTGCTTGATGTTCCATCACGGCCCTCTCGGTCAGATGATTTGTCAGCGAATGCAAGATTAGGGAGATACCGGTCAAGTGATCCAGTTTCTTTCCAAAAGTGATGATACGTGGCGCTTTGGGGGTCCAAGCCATACGCTTCCCGCCAGATATATTTGATATTGGCAACGATTGCACCTCGGAAATCGTCATCTCCATGAGCCTCGTACCATTTTCGAAAAACTTCGGAATTCCGATGCTTTCGCAGAATCCATATACTGAAGCGGGATTTGAAATCGTATAACACGACTCGGCGGTCGGTCGTCCGCAGATGTTCACAATAATCGATGACATGCTTGGCTAAGTCCGCAATCCATAAAAAAGGGGCATAATATCTGGCGTATTCGACCGACGGCGACATCAGTCTGTAGTAGATTTCCTTCTTTAGCCGTTCATTGAGGATAGACCGTATCCAGATCTGATCCCCCACGGAATGATGCTCGTCACCGTAATTACCGACTGGCAGTTCACGGAAAGGGACGCGCCTGAGATAGAGTCGCGTATCGCCCACAGACAGAATGCCATCGAAGAAGAAACGATCAGCCTTATTGAGATGCTGTAAAGGCCTTAGTTCGTTAGGGTACTGAGGCGCGTCGATATATATGGAGAAATCGTCTAGCTCAAACTCCAGAAAGTCCTCGCCTTCAATCGGCCCTCGCGACTTCAGCGCATCCAATAGAACGGCCACAGCCTTTGCTTCGGTGGTCTGGGGCGCGGGAGGTTCAGCTCCCTCAAATAGAGACCTGGGTTGTGTTAGGGTCGATACTGGAATTCGCACTTCAACGTTCGTTGATAAAGATACATGGTTGGTCAGGCGAAGTCCTTCAATATCCGAGCTAGCCTCCTCCCGTGTTTTGTCTTGAAGAGCCTTAAGGTCAAGACCTCCCGCCGTCAAGACATCCCCATCGTCTACATCCTCCAGTTCACTTGGCGAACTAAGACTCCGGGACCGGTTCCTAGCATGCGTCTCAAAGGAGTCGACGTCGACATGCGAGCTGAAAAAAATGTCCGTATCGTCGCACAGGAGTGGCCCGGAGCCGACCGACTCTAGATTGGCGACTTCTTGCCGGTAGACCGTTGAGTACGAAGCTCGTCGTCCATTCGACAAATGGGCCGGTCTATTCATGGTATCTCATACCCCACCGACTAGACGAAGACCGAGAGGGGGTGTCTTAGTGGCTTCCTACAAAAGAGGATGAGCAGATCGTACAGAGCTTCATTAACACACAAGATCTGCCATGCCCTAACCTGCCCGGATCGCCGAAGTTGGAAGTGAGGTATTGCGTTGCGGAGTCGGCGATAAGGAAGGTATATGGCGTGAGTGGGGTGCTTCACGCGGGCCGTCTAGATACAGTGACGTGACACGCAGGCATAACTGACTGGTGCGGGTGTCTTGTGCGAACCATGAAGAGATACAGATGGAAAGGAGACACAGAGGTGTGGAGCTATATTACTCTCACTTCATCACCCCGAAGTGAAGGCGAGGACGGGTAGACCGGGATATGGGCCGCAGTTTCCAGGAGTGGTGGAAGAGCCTGTATCACCACGGACTACACCAAGGAAGGTAAATTCAAGATATGAAGTAAAACAAGCTGTCAAAGTAAGACTCTCTCCCCAAGCCTGGCGAATTTCAAGGTCATGGACATGAGCAAACCCCTGTAGCGGTTTGCGCAAGAGATGGGATATTATATAGAGCATCATTTTCTTGACGTGAAACCGCGACGTGAAAAGAAAGCGGGTGGAGGTGGAAACGTGAAATTCCTGGGTTTAACACGTTGCCGTGTTCGGAAGATGAAGAAGACCTTAATTGTCCAATCGAGTTTTTTGGATTTCGCGTCAAGGTGGGGCAGATCCTTGCATAGCCAGCCGTTCTCACTTACAGTACATAGTAGACTAGTCAAGCTAAGTTAATTTGTAGAGATCGGGGTCTTTGTGAGGCAGATCTGAATGCGGCGCGAGCGGGAACGCCGGGATTCTGGAGGGGGTCACCAGTTCCTCCTTCCTCCGCTTCCTAAGTGATATACAAACTAAAAGACTCAGGAATGCAGGTGCGACTTTCATTTAACATTAAGCTCCTTTGAATTTGATCTAATTCCTCCGCATGGACGTATGTCTATACCGGGTATATTGCTTAGATGCTCTATATATACGTACACAATCACTCAATAGCCACCCGGTCCACATGACCATCACCGAATTCATTGTTCTCTAACGCGTTCTGCCACCAGCGCGCCAGGTACCTCTGCCGGAGTCGCGACGAGCCGCCTCGCAGGTCCGAGTGGACGTACCGGTCGACCTCCTCCGGAGTGGGCCACCTCCAGTTCCCGCCAGCCTCCGCGACGGCGTCCATGTGGCGCGCCATCTCGTCCGCCTGCTCGGCGCTGAGCTGCGGCCCGGCGAACGCCTGAAAGGCGCAGAGGGTCTTCGCGATCAGCGCCGGGCCGCGGCCGCTCTTCCTCTCCGCCTCCCAGTCCAGGTAGCTCCGGTTCCGGAACATCCACCGCATCACGTCCACCATGCCGTCCGTGTCCTCGAGGAAGGCGAGCGTGCGAATGTATGTGTGTAGGTGCACGGGACCGACGTTGTGCAGAAAGGTCGGCGCCTCGAGCCCCCCTGCTTGTTCCACGGATGCTACCAACTTGTTGAAGAATGCTTTGAGCTCCCTCAGAACGTCTTGCCGTCCTGTCACAAGAGGTGCGTGTTCTCCCGCTGCAGCAGCCGCAAACCCCTGTGAGTAGGGGTTCTCCGTGGAGCTCTGTAGCGAAGCAAGTCGGGACAGGGCAACCTTCTGTATCGTACGGCAATAGTATTTAAAGATCTCAGGATCCATTCCGACAGTCGTGACCACACTGGACAGCAGATCGGTAGATGTCCGCAGCGCCTCGGCGTCGTCTTCTGCTTGCCTGCCGTTTGTAAGACAGATGTTAGACCTCGCTAGAGCCCTAAACACTGCGTGCCAGGGCGGCCGAAACGTTGCGCCTTCTGTCGTGTAGGGTGTCAGTCTCTCCTTGATCAATACGATAGCATGACGTATTCGGTAAATTTCCTCGGTATGAAACTTCTGTCGGCCCCGCCGATCCGGCTGTAGCCTGCAGAGAAGCTGAATGTAGCTATTAAATGCCAGAAGGGGAATACGCCGGAGCGCTTGATGAGATGGCATCTTGAACAATGCTAGTGAGTTGACGCTGACAGGGTCGAGGGAACTGTCTCGTAGATAGCGGAATCCATCTTGTATAGTCCGCGCGTTACGGACCAGAGCATAGAGGCAATATCCCTCTGGCTTGATGCCGCGGCTGATCATCTGATCGTAGAGTTCCGCAACCGTCGGCGGTGACTGTCTAGCGAGTTCATACTCGCTAAGGTTATTATGATGGACGGGAAATGTCTCTCGCGAATCGCCAGGAAGCAAGTCCGCTTCCTCATGCAATTCCTGAGCCTGGAGCTTGAGGAACATCTCACCGTAGACTTGGAAGTTGGGGGTAATATCTGAAAATGTCGTGAAGACTCTCCAAGCTTCATTGACATTACGGGTCGCCCGGATCTTCATTCCCCACCGGTTGAAGAAATTCCACTTTTCCTTGTCGTCCTTCCACTCCTTAGGGGCAAGACTGCGCGTCTGTATGGTTGGAGACTCAGCAGATGTGCCCCCGAGGGTATCTAGTGCTCGGTCATAATCATCCTCGGTATATCCCTCCTGCTTCATCAGGATGCCGGCCTTCACACTTCGCGAATAATCATCTTCTGGCGTCCTCTTCGCGTCTAATCCGTCGAAGTCCTGTCGGTATGGTGGCCAAGTCTTTGCATATCGCATCGCCACCCACCTCTCCTCGGCAGATCGCTTCAGGCCAATCATGACCTGTCGAATGGCTCGGAAGCTGAGCTTGTTTATGGCGAGGCGTCGGTCTAGGTTGTCGGACAGGGCCAACAAGACCTTCTGCGCGCGCCAATTGAATTCCATATTCGCGACAGGCTCGAAGTTTGCAGGTCTCTTAAATAGCAGTAATGCTGTATTGAACACTAAGCACCGGTTCGTGTAGCCGTCGCGGCGGACGCCTCGAGCTTTTGGTTCCAGGGGTATGTTCCTTATGTAATCAGCCGTCAGCCGGGCCACCGTAACGATGGACTGGGGCCACAGCCGCTGCACGTGATAAACAACGCGGCGGAGGAAGATGAGGTATTCGTCCACCGATAGTGCCTCTTGGGAGCGAAAGCCATTCATGCCGTTTTGGGCAGATGGCACTTCGGATTGGGGGTTGCGATACCCATTCCATACAAAGTTGATAAGGGATAACAAAGATTCTGCCCGGCGAAAGTTTTCATCGCTTCTCAAGAGTACCAAGAGCAAAAAGGGGGGTATTGGTCGTTTAGTTGAGACGAAGCGCTGGACCCGAGCATCCCCGTCTTCAGCAGATAATATCCACACCCAGTGGTCAATATCTTGCTCAGACCAACCCCTTGAAGCGACACTTCTTAACCGGTCTCTCCATTCGGCCAAATGAGATTTGTCCATCGTTTCCGACAAATATTTCTCATCCGGAAAGGTGTTTTTTCTCAAAAAGGCTTGAAGCGTGAGAAGTGGAAGCCTCTCATGCTTCTGCTGGGCCGCGATCTTGAATAGCGGGGCATAACGTCTCCTCTGGTCCTCTTTCCTGCTCCTTAGGCGCAGCGCCAGTATTCGATTAGGCGACAGAGAGGTTGGGAGTCTTGGAGATCGCTGTAGTCTAGAGGTGGTTATTCGCGACAGGGTATGGCGTACTGATTCTGGAGAGACCCAGAAGCTGCCAGAACCACACGCAGCCGCAACTGCTGGTGTAGCCATCTTGCGAACCTGTTGGAGTGTAGACGAAAGATTTTCAAATGTAATCTAGTCGATTGACTATAAAGGAGGTTACATGTCTGCTAAATAAGCCCTCGTCGGCTGCTATGGCGCATATTCGTATATGGGTTACGATCTGAGGATGATTCATTTCGATGAGCAGGAATGCGGAACTCTCACCTAGGCAATAAACACCATGTTACCTAGGTAGAGATCAAAAAATATCGCTGGAAACGCCCAGCGAGAAGTATCATAAATGAGGTGTTGGAACCTTGAGAAGACAGGCGAGGTAGGTTAGGATATTAATTAAGGTACAGCAGCTATATGAAGGCTTATCGTGACGATAACAGCGATAAACCAGAGCGACAAAGATAGTACCGATAGCTGAAGGTACCGGTGGTAACCAACCAGCTTCCAAGGTTACTAGAGCCCGCTCACTAAGGAGCTGAGGCTCTACTTGAAGGTACTACATAGTAGTTACTGGGTAGCCTTGTACCCCGCCAGTTTCCTACTGCCCGCATAGGTAGGTAAGTATGTATTGTACATAAGCCTCGGTATGGAATTTTACAAAAATCATGTCAATAACATCGTCATACAGCCCGCGCAGTTTCCAGGAACCGAAACCTCAACTATAAACTCCCACGTGCGGCCAATTCGATGGCCTTCCGGGATTCACAATGCGTGCATCCTTGCGAAAGGTAGCGGCAATTGCGAACAGGAAATTTCACACCAGAGCCTTCGCCCCGCGGCCCCAACGATGTTTTCACCAGACTTCACTGGCACTGTCGCCTCGGAGGCGCAACTTCTTCACCTCGAACCAACTGCTATCAAATAGCGAAAATTCGGATGATGGAGGAAATTTCGCCGCCCAATCCGAAGCCCAGTCACAGGCCAAACCCTCACCCGCGTCCAAGAGGAAACCCCCAAGGACGGCAGCGGCATCGAAAAGCTTGCGCCTGGGGACCATGACGAAGCAGCCAGTTCGTATCACCAAATCACCGAGACCCTCATCTGGAATCGACTATAGACGGACCATCAGTGCTATATGCGTCGCCCGTGAGTTCGACATGGACGCTGTGCAGGAGATTCTCCGCTATCACGGATTCGAGCTAGATCCGGACGGGACGAATTTCGACCCCATGGCGGTCGTTCATGCGAGAGGCGTCAGCAATGGTGACATATTCGTCTTCCCATACGGTACTGTGGTATCATGGTCCGTACCCGCGGACACACTCGAGACGCTTGCGACAAAGCAGTTGATTCGAGCTGCTGAGAACCCCCATATCGACCGCATGGAGATGGAAGACCTCGAGTTCGTCACAGATGCGTCACGAGATACGAGTTATATGAAGGGGAATATCGTTGTGCTAGGCACGAAAAAGCAGGAGTCGGAGAATGACAGGCGAGACACGACGTTCGCACAGGTTGCCTTCTCCAGCGGATTAGCGAGGAGTCCCAAGTTGGCAGTCTTAGAGACCAGCCTCATGGAGTATTTCCAAGGCTCGAAGACTATGGTGGACTGGCTAGAGCGCGGCCTCCAAGACAATCTCTCCTCGAACCTCGTCCTGAAGAAGACGGGCGAGCTGCTCAGCCTGAGAGCTCAGCTCAACCATTATTCGGATATCACAGACCACCTTCCGGATATGTTCTGGGATTCGGAATCGAATCTCGAGGACTACTACAACCAGATCGGTGCCGAGATGGACGTACGATCACGCATCTCCATACTCAACCGGAAGATAGATTACGCGCACGAGACCGTGAGCGTCTTGAGGGAAATGACGACGGAAAGGCATAGCACACGGTTGGAGTGGATCATCATAGTATTGATCGCCGTCGAGGTCGTCTTCGAACTGAGAAGGGTATACAAGGAGGAATGGGGCGAGAAGGCGGATTAACTTGGAAGCCTATATGGTCTGCTCACCATAGGAGAGCCAGCTCGCTTAGACAGATAAGTCAACAATACTGTGATACCCTGCTCTGCAAGGCGTGCTCACATTTACTCGGCCGTGAAATTCTACTTAGCCCCCCCTTTCTATTGCAATCCCACACAGGACCGCATCGCCACATGCAGCTTTGGTTCATGATTACTCTCACTTGCATAGGCCGAAATTCCAGTCCAAACTGCATAATATAAAATTTCCCTTTTCGACCGTATTCAATCATTCGCCCCTCACCTTCCTCTTCTTCTACCACGCAGGCAGCCTCGGGCACTACAGCAAGTCCAACACCAGCATCAGCACCCGCATCCTAGTAACGCCACGAAAGTACCCAGGTTTGCCTCCTACTTAGGTGCTATAAGTACTAGGTAGTCGTGTTTATCTCACCACATTCCTTGAACCTCAGAAGCAGTCGACACATCTGGCCACAGTCCAATCTCCGAATCCCAGTGAGAGTTGCCCTTTATAAACCATCCAGGTTCGTTCCTCCCTCCCTAGAATTAATTAAAATAGTATCATATTTCACATAGATGCATCACGTATCATTCACTTTACATACCCATGGCATGCTTTGCAGCCCTTCCACGAACACTAACATCTTCCTACAGACCACACTCCCCATCTACCGGTCACATCCACAAAGAAGAGGCCTCACCATGGCGACTCAGTGGGCGAAGTAAGCGCGTCCTTCCGCTTTCGCTATTACTTCTTACTAATCTACCATGAAGTACCGTTAATTCCAGCCTTTTCACGTTTGTCGTCGGTCCGGAGGGAAGGGAGTTCACCATCCACTCTGGGGCCGTTCTTCGCCTCTCACCGTACTTCGACGCGCTCATCAACGGCCCGATGAAGGAGGCTGGGGACCGCAGAGTCGTTTGGGACGATATAGACGAAGAGACGTTCGCCGCCTTCTCTCAATTCGCTTACGCGGGCCATTACGCTACTCCTGACCTCCCCACTTCCGCCCCTGAGCCTGGAGAGATTGGAGAAGCGAGGTCCAGCTACGCCAGCCGCAGTGAGACATTCAACTATTCTTGTGGCCGTTCCAAGCGCACTGTCCTGGGATGGGAGCAGGACTTCCGAGCCAAACTAGACGAAAGGCGGGAGGCAGATACCGCCGCGTATTGTACACTCGAGAACTTCGTCGTGTATGCCCGCCTGCAGTTGCAACCTCTCCCAGAAAACCTCTTCATCAACGCACGCTCTTTACTTCTCCACGCCAAGCTATATGTCCTAGCTGATCGCTATTGCATCGATGCTCTCAAGGACCTGGCCCTTGGAAAGCTCCACCGCACCCTCCTCCGTGCCCGTCTCGACCTATATGCCTCTGACTGCTTTTGCGAATTAGTTCGGTTTGCATACACCAATACCAGGACCACGAAGGGCCTCGACCAAGATAAGCTGAGGGGTCTCCTCGTCGCCTTCGGGGCCTGCGTCTTCGATTGGTTCCTCTATAATAGCGCATTCAGAGATCTGTTGCGGGACCACAGCGAGTTCGGATTGGGTATCCTAATCAAGCTCAGTCTCGTACAGGACGAAGTAAACCAAGTCTATCTCGGCGGTTGATAGGAACTTCATGTAGAAGCTAATGAGTACTCAACGATGCAAGCAAAGGCTTAGCCGTTTGAGAGCGACGGATATGAGGGATATTACGGCTTTACCACAGGGGGTCGGCTCACAGCCATCCTACGCAGCTCAGCACGATGACGGAGGAGATTGATCGGCATAAAGCATAGGACGTGGGTCAACATTGTACATGTATAGTGGCTCCCCAGTATGGCATCAGGGAGGATATTGTTCAATTAACAAGGATTCTACCCAAGTCGTACGCACTTGGCAATAGGCTTCCCACAATGCTCGAGCGTAACCATGACCTCGCCGTCTCCCGTGCAAAACACGCCCGGCCAGAAACTCGGCGCCTGGTGTACCAGCACCGGCCCGCCCCAGTGAATCCTCCCGCCCCTCAAGCCGTCGGCGAACACCATCTTGACGGCCGCGCCGCCGGGCCACTCCGGCTCCGCCGTGTCCTCGTCGGTCATGAAGACGACGGCCAGCCTGTCGCCGCAGCTCGCGACCTGCGGGCTCCCCGCGTTGCGGCCGGGGCGCGGGCGGTAGACGACGCCGCGGCGGCCCCAGGTCTCGCCGTCGTCGTACGAGACGACGTACTCGACGCTGAAGGTGCCGTGGCGCGTCGTCTCGAAGACCATGACGAGCGCCTCCCCGCCGTCCCCGCCCCCGTCCCGCACGCCCGCGATCCCCTGCATGCCGTCGCGCAGGCGCTCGCCCTCGCCGTGGCACTACAACATCCGGAGTCAGTAAATGCGCTATCTGGTCAATTTGGTGAATAATCGGGAGTCGTAAGACATGTTTCGGGAGCCATCGACTCCCGAAATTCCGCATTTGGGAATTTGTGCCCACGAACTAGAGAAGACGGGGGAAGAAATAGCCCCGGGAATTGCTCACCCGCAGGCACGCCGGCGGGCGCGACCACGTGGCCCCGAGGTCGCGCGACGCGACGCGGAACGTCTCCTGGTCGTCGCGCGCGAGCTCGCGCGAGTACGTGAGCTGCACCTCGCCGGGCGGGCGCCGCCGCGCGAGGCGCATGAAGGGCTCCCAGAGGCCCATGCCGCCCGACTCGGCCGCGCCCAGCTCCGCCGCCTGGCCCGCGAACTCCCAGGAGCGCCCGCCGTCGCGGCTGCGGCACACGGTGATGCGGTAGTGCGCGGGGCGCCCGGTGCGCGCGTCGAGGTCGTGGTTCCGGAACGCCGCCAGCACCACCGGCGCGCCGCCGCCGCCGGCGGGCTCCGCCGGCACCTCCAGCAGGAACCCGTTGTCGAGGTCGGCGCCCGCGCGCCGCGCGATCTCGCCGACCGGCGCGAACGAGCGCCCGCCGTCGTCGCTGCGCGACACCTGCAGGATCCGCGTCGGGCCCTCGTGCTTCGTCGTCACGGCGAGGAGGCCGCCGTCCGCGAGCCGCGCCAGCCGCGGGTACGTGCCCCCGCGGGGATGCACGCAGCGCTCGTCCCGCTCGACCGTCCACCGGCGGCTGGGGTCCATCGTGAGGTCGTCGACGGAGCGCGTGTTCCTGTCGCCGATGCCGACGTGGCTGAGGATCTTTTGTGTGAGTCCGCCTGTCATCGTGGTCTGCTATGTTTCGTTGATGAGAATCCGTACGACCCAGAGCTGACAGGTAATTTGGGATAAGTGCCGCATATGAATACGGCCGGAATGGTAGTTATATATCGTCCATATTGCCGGATGCGACGACACGTAATGTTCCCCACAATTCGATCGTCACTTGAAGGACAGAGGTGTCGATTAACTCCCTGTGTGCACCAACCTTCTGCCCTCCTACGTCAGTTTACTCGCTACAGGCGCAGGCGTGAAGTTACTTCCGGGTTCACGTGACTCTCAGCGGCCACAATCGGCAAGCCATAGCCGAGAAAGTCGGTTTGCTCGACTGCAGGGTTAATCCCAGGACTCCTCAGCCGCCCTGATCCCAGGATCGGGCATATTCTGACTAAGAGGAGTCAACGTCAACAACACGGGCAGATCAGCAATACTGTGAGTCACGGCAAAAGAATGAAGACCACGGCGACCCAAGCCAGGGGACCGAAAATTTGACTGAACAGACACCTTGGCAAAGATGAGGTATACACGGTATGTTATGTTCATTTATTCGATACTTTAGTAATATATACAGCAGAATATAGTAACCTCCACGTTCAAGCGCCCTTCCGATCCTCGACCCCCATTAATCAACGTTCTTCCGCCGTGTCGGTCAGCCCTAGTACAGGGAACGAGCGTGACGGCGAGCGTTCGAGGGGCTGCCAGACTTCTCGCGCAGCATCGCGATGAAAGAGTCCAGAGTGTAGAGCTTCTCGTCGTCCCCGGCGGGCGAAGAGGGGACGGGCTCCGAAGGAGTCGAGGGCGTAGGAGCAGACGTGGGGGCGGCGGTCGCGGTGGAGCTGGCCGACGGCGCCGCGGGGCTGGGGGCCGCGGTGGTGGTAGGCGCCGGCGCCGGGGAGCCGCCCGAGCCACCCGTGGCGCCCGACTCGTAGACCTCCGGGCCGGGGATGACGTAGTTGCCGAAGTCGCCGTAGATGCTGATGAGGATGCCGGGGTCCTGGGCGTCGTAGGCGCCGGGGAACTTCACGCCCTCGGGCTCGGCGCTGCCGCCGCCGCTGACGGTGATCTGGTAGCAGCTCATGTAGAACTCGGCGCCGCCGGGACCGCCGGCGGCGTGCAGGGCGATGGTCTCGGCGCGCACGAGGTAGTCCCCGGGGGCGAGGTCGGAGGGCAGGACGACGTCCTGCTTGCCGCAGTTATCGTTCAGGACGTCGTTGCCCCACTTGCCGGTCGAGGCGTCGTAGCCCGACTCGAAGATCTTGAACCACGAGCCCGAGCCGTCGGCGGCGGCGGCGTCCTCCACCTTGGACAGGTAGACCAGGACGGGGCCGTGGTGGGCGCCGCCGATGGCCTCCTCGGAGCAGCTGCGGCTGTTGTGCTGGTGCATCTCGACAGTGATCGTATCACCGGCTGGCGAGGTCGCGTTAGCGCACGTCGTACCTAAGGCTGGCCGGATAGAGAGATTGGGGGGGACTCACCGGTCACGGGGCAAGTGCCGGAGGCGGGCGCCGCGTTCGCGTTGCAGCGCATGTCGTTCGACGTGGGATCCCTGACGGGGCTGTTGCTGGGAGGGAGCCTAGCGCAGGTGGTTCCCTGGTCTTCGCCGTTGACCCAGAATTGCTGGAACGTGGCGTGGCCCATGACCGAGGTGGTCATCATCGCCGAGGCGGCAAGTGCAACGATGGTGGACTTCATTTTAAGTGTAAAGGTATCTCTTCTGACTGTATGAACGTTTGGGATGCGGTGAAATACGATATGCTGTATCGAGAGAATAGGGAGTGGCCTGACCCCTGCGTCTAGTTGAAATGAACGACTGCGAAGACGGCTGTTTGCGCCTAAGTGGAAGAAAGAACGAGTGCGAAGATGCAGGGAAGAACCAAGAGTTCACAGTTTCTCAGTCCAAGTTGTGGGAATCAGTCAGGTCATCGTCGGTTCATATAACAAGATCCCGCCAAGCCCCAAAGAGCGCTTGTCGGCAAGGTCGCTCCCGCCTCATCTCGACTCAGCTGTTGTATGTTTCAGGGGAGGCATGCCGAGTGGACCTGATCACAAGCCGACGCCGTCATTGCGGTTGGGAACGGGTGGAAATCCTGGGTGGGTAGGTTAACGCCATTGGCGGATATATCTGACGACGTTATCGCAAGGCGGCTTAACAAATTCAGGGGTATCCAAGACCACATTCAACGGCCCGAGCAGGGTTGGGGAGTAATATATTTGGAATGGCTAAGTAGCTTGGCATGTTGTTTCTACTTGCCGAGGCAGAATTTTTGATATCTTCAGCTACGAGATGCTCTGTACTAAGGAACGAGACATAGGTGTCCCCCAGAATAACTCTCACTTACCTTTCTTAACCCGAGATTTCGTTAAGCTGACTCTCAGATGAGGCCCCGCTCAGGTTAAGGGCGCAAATATCTTCAGTTGGGCGTATCGCGAACCGTGTGGGTCTTATTTAGCGAGCCGCAATCCTTTTCATCAGTGGGCAACCCGATCCTCCACCCAACGGGCATGTTTTGAAACATCATCAGGAGGAGCGCGTGCGGTTCCTGCATTTGGCATTCGGCTGATTATACCCGCTTTCCATATAACTTCAACCGTAGCTTATGTAAACCGCCCCAGTATGTGAGGATCAACACTTGGAAGCCGGGGTGTACTTTTAACATCTGATACCGAGTATTCCCCGATATACTCGTCCTGCCTCTAAACGCCAATCCGCCGAAGAAAGTCCCGTGAAGACCCCACGAGTCTTAGAACTCTGGACGATTTCCCTTGGGCATCCAAAGTATAACTTGTCGATTCGTTGGGGTGGTGCAGAATACACAGTGAACAGCCAGCGTGCGTATTCTTCCGTACTACGTCGAAAAGGTCTGAAGCGCGCGCCTAGACCCCCAAGTCCTGCACCTCCTACGGTAAGAGGTTTAAACGTCTTAGCGGACATTAACCTGTCCCGTGTATCAATTAATTGAACTTGCACACAAAGTCAGGCTCCACGAGGGTGCCTTGGGGGCGGGTTGATGGCCGGACGTTCAGGGAACACTAAGTCAAGCTGTCTCTGCGATCCGTGCGGCCAATCTCACGCAAGACTTCCTCGGCTTTGGGCTGTCCACTTAATCCCTTTGATAAGAGTGTGCTTTCGGACTGAATTCGAGGTCCGTTTTTGATGTTGGCATTCCATCAAATAACTGAGACAGGTCTTCCATGGCAGTGGTTGACCTCGAGGCCGCCCCCGAAGGTGGGCAGCCACATCGGCCCCGGCAGTAAACCAATGCGCCCGCGTCTCCTCGTCGCCGCCGCCGCCCTAATCCGGCCCGGGGATTCCATGACAGACCAGCACCTCGTCAGCTCTGGTTTCGCGATGTGTGGTTAGCGGCATTAGTCGAGTTAGCGAGGAGTGGCATGGCACAGTGTCAATCAGCACCTAGGTGGATAGATATTAGGGCGAGAGTCTCTCATATGCAGACGTATGGGGTCTTCTTCTCGTCGAGCGCGACTCATACCTCTTGGACGAAAGGACAAGAAAACATCCCGCAAAGAGGTTTCGAATCGCGTGCAGGTACGGCATTTACCTAAGTCGGTGGTCTTCTTCGTGAGCCCGGTCGAGAAAGGTGGAAGTCGGCCGCAATTATGGATCGTCTTCAGCATTAACCCGGGGCTGATCACGCACGGAAAGTTGGAGATTACTTATTCCCAAGTAATATGTAGGTCCGCTGGGACTCGAAGCGTATCCGCATCATAGACTGGAATGCGGACTTATTTCCAGTTGACCAGGCGATGGCGTAGACGACGTCAAATTTTATCGTTTTATATACAGGACGAGCGTCGAAAATCAGCTTCATAAACCGACCGCGTTGAAGCGGTTCTAAACACCCTATATGCCGACCGAGACCAAACTCCTGGTTCTCGCACAACTTGCAACGCCTGATGAAATGCATGCAAGGTATTATCCTCTCCGTTATCCGTTTTCCATACTGACCCGAATCCTATTGTCCGCTTCCCAGAGAAAAGTTGAGTTGCGCCTCTGCCGTCTTCATCCGGTTGAACCAATGCTCACTAATCGCTCCCGTCTTCCATGTGCATCTCGCTTAGATACCAGCGTCCACTCTCCAACCCTCTACAGGCAGAGGGAATGATGAGCACCAAGAGGCGATCTCCTTCTTGAGATCGTTCAGCTTAGCAACCTCGCCGCTGGCAACCTTGACCCTGAAATCCTTGAGCTTGTTAGCCTCCTTTGGAAGGTCACCCTGGATCTCCTTGCAGAGCTTGATGCTCTGGTCGATGTATTCAGCGACACGCTCGAACTCTTTCTCGCCAAAACCGCGCGATGTCATCGCAGGGGTACCGATGCGGATACCGCATGGAGTGAGAGCGGACTTGTCGCCCGGGATGCTGTTCTTGTTGCAAGCGATGTTCACCTGTTCCAGGACGGCTTCCACACGTGCACCATCCAGTGCCTGGGGTCTGAGGTCCATGAGAACCATGTGTGAATCAGTACCGTCCGACACCAGCTTGTAGCCAAGCTCCTTGAACTTGTTCTCGAGTGTCTTAGCGTTCGAGGCGACCTTCTCCTGGTATGCCTTGAATTCCGGGGTCTGCGCCTGCTTTAAAGCGACAGCCAGAGCCGTGATGGTGTGGTTGTGGGGACCGCCCTGGTGTCCGGGGAAGACGGAGAAGTTGATAGGGTTCTCCAGGTCGTACATGGTTTGCTTGCCAGTCTTGGGGTCAGTGCTACGAACACCCTTGCGGAAGAAGATCATGGCACCACGAGGACCGCGGAGAGACTTGTGCGTAGTCGTCGTGACGATGTCAGCGTGCGGGAAGGGGGACTTGATGACCCCCGCGGCGATAAGACCAGAGATGTGGGCCATATCAACGACAAGGTAAGCACCGACAGAGTCGGCGATCTTGCGCATGCGCGCATAGTCAATCTCGCGACAGTAAGCGGAGGTACCAGCGACCAGGACCTTGGGTCGGAACAACTGAGCGTTCTCCTCCAGTCTGTCGTAGTCAATGATGCCAGTGTCAATGTTAACCCGGTAGGGCATGGTGTCAAAGTAGGTAGAGACGGCAGAGATCTTCTTGGCAGGGGTCTGGTAGCCGTGACTCAGATGGCCACCATGGGGGAGGTCCAAGCCCATCAGCCTTCCATGAGGAGGCATGAGAGCCTGGTAGACCTGCAGGTTGGCCGGGCTACCACTCAGAGTCTGGACGTTGACGCCCCACTGCTCCGGGTCGAGATGGAACGCCTCGAGAGCCCGCTTCTGGCAAAGCAGCTCAATCTCATCTATGTGTTGGTTACCGCCGTAATACCGAGCACCGGGTAGACCTTCGGAGTACTTGTTGGACATAGGTGAGCCGAGAGCATCGAAGACGGCACGAGAGGTGACATTTTCGGAGGCGATGAGGATAATGGATTCCCGCTGGCGCTGGATCTCCTTCTTCATAATCTCGGCAACCTCCGGGTCGGAGTCAACGAGAGATCTCTCGAGCAACTGAGGAGGAACAGTTAGCGGCTATCCATTTACCGATTACACAGAACGGTGAGAGTCGGTTATACGCACCTCCTTGTGCTCCTTGGACAGAGCGTATGTGGCCATGATGACAGAAGTATGAACTGGCTGGTCAGTGGGATACACGGGGCAAGAACTGTATCGGAATAAACGGATTAGAACCAGGTATTCGCTTGCAAGAAGAGAGAGGGAAAAGAAGCTGACGTGCTTTGGGGACGACAAGAAAAATAGATTTTGACAGTATTGGCGGTGGGGTTGATCTGAGTATTTACTTGCATCAGCGCCAATGGGGGGGGATAGGTAAGCCAGATTAGCGGGGTACGCGCCACAGATTTTCGGACCCCGAGTACAGCTACGTACGTATTGTGCGATCCACCAAAGGCTTAACATGTACTAAGCAACTTCCAAAGGGAGACTTCTAGTCTAGGCCCGGCGTGTACCGCGGAGCGGACTGCAAGGGGAGGGCCCCATCATGCTTACATAATAGCTGTGCCGATGTCGGTCGCTGGAAGCTTTAAGGCTGGCCAAGATTAGATACGACTGTACTGTACAGTAGCTGAATACGGGACTCAAAGCATACATGACTTGGCTGGTGGTAATACTTAGTCAGGCAATCATCCATAAAGCCAAAGCCTTTGATTATTCACACTCTAATACTGTCCCTGGCCAAACCCTGGCTCCGTCTCCATTCCTACCTAAGTTAGGCATTGCTATGTCAGGTACTACTTATACAGTCCCTCCTTCGTAGTTCACATATCTGACTCCTCAATCTCGTACGGCGACTGCTTGGTCTCATCCTCTGGAAGGTCAACGTGGGCAAATTGTCGTAAACCGGAAGGTTTGAATCTGGTCTCCCAGTACTGCTCAAACTTCTCCCGCGTGATGAGTTCGTCGGATGTGTGTACCATCAGGAAAAAGGCAAAGGCCAGGACGTGTGTGATGGATATATCTTTTCCTTTTTGATGGTATTAGCTAGGTCTTCCATTGGGAGGTATTGAACTTACCCTTCTTGTGAACGACGAGGAGTGAGCCGGGCACGGTTCGTTCCGCTAGGCCATTATTCCGCATGTATGACAGCCTGCTACTCGGGAAGATGGTGTTGGCCATCCGTACCCAGTGCGCCATTTCGCCTTCGTCGGCGTTAGTGCTGCACTGCTGGATCGTCCACTGCAAGCCGACCTTGTAAGCGTAATACCAGGGATAGCGGGGCGTGTTAAGGCTCTTGGTCGTAGCCCAGACGGGCTCGAAGAACGGCATCCCCTTAATCTGACCCTCCTTCTTGAAGAAATAGGAGAGGCGCTTGGCGTCAACGACGCAGTTGAGCTTGACCGCCCGACATCGTCCAACATTGTACGTCGAAAAGGGGTATCGGTCGCTGGCCGAGATGCAGGGATTGAATCTTGCGAATTGGTAGAAGTCGATGAAGGAGCGGAAATCTCGCATGGTGATGTCCTCGAGTTGAAATCGCGCCTCGTCCCCTTCGCCTTGTTTGCTGAATGCCGCGACAATCACCGGGCCGTACTGGACGCGCAAAGCTCCGGGCCGGGAGAGTGTCATGATTGAGTAGTTGATGCGGAGCCACTGGCGTATATGGGCTGGCACCGACTTCAAAGCCAAGCTGTACATTCGAAGGCCGTGACCGAGCCGCCTCCAAGGCATTGCAGGGTTCAAGTCCACTAGGAGACATCGAGTTAGCAACAGCTTCACAAAGTCCCATCAGAGCTCTGGGACTAGTATCACTTCAGAACGCCAATCACAAGTAAAGGCGTCTATGGGTGTTTGTGTAGGCCTGGTAACATGAGAGTTTTGTTTCGGTAATACTTACATGTCTCCATTCTCAACTCATTCCATTTTACCTCCTCCGGAATGCCGGCGTATCTGTGTAAGGCTTTCAAGACCTGGAGCTGCAAGACCGGCTGTTTGCAGCAGTAGATTTTGGGGCAGCTCTCTTTCTGAGGCCAGAGCATCAGCCGGAAGAGGCGGGTTGTTTGCCCATCCTTACCCGGCGGGAGCGGGACGGAGAAAGGGGGGCAGAGACGTCGGTGAAACTCGCGGTCATCTTGTCTGCACGCAACCGAGCAATAGAGGGCGCCACACACGGTACACTTCACAGCATCCACCTCGTTGCATTTCTTATCGCACATAATGCATAGTTCTTTGACGCCGGGGTCGACAATTCCGTTGTCGAGGTCTGCGGGTGGGAACATCGATGAGGTGTTGATGTTATCCCACTTAAACAGCGTATCAGGCCGCTGGGGAGGACTGCTAGCACTATTAGCATGTCTGTACGTCTCTTATCCACGATGATGAGGCACTTACTCCGGGAGGCTGAGCTGAGCCATGATGTGGATCAGTGTGGTTTTGATATCGATTTGCAGCTTTGTCGATGCTGAAGGAGAAAGGAAGTGCTTGAAGGGAGAATCAAAATACGTTGAAGAAAGAATGTCCGCCTCCGAGTGTCCTTTAAATAAGGCTAGGATATCGAGGGTTCCCTTTGGCAACGCCCTATGAAGAAAGCGGGCTGTGGTTCTGCTTCTTTTGAGGAAGAGAAAAAGCGGAACACCAGATCGAACTGTGTTAATCCCGACATGACAGGACAAGCGGGCTGTAGTTCTGCCAGTAGTTGATAATGGCAAGGCCGTTTACGTTGCCGAGGCGAGGACCTGACGGCGAACACTAGCTGAACCCCTGCGTATCCCAAACCAGGCGAGAAGGATCGTGATATCCGGATCTCGGCTTAATTTGGAGAACTGATTATGGCCGTGCCCTTCACTACCACGACGATAATTACATCATCTACCTTATCATTCGTCGTGGAAAGACGATGGTGGCTAGTCTATTTCGGGGAGTCGAGGATGGATATGGCACTCAGACCGGCGTGATCGGACACATACTCTATAACCCTGTCTGCGTTCGGTCAGGCAAAGACACCATAATATCCAGGCAAAGGTCTCGTAAAGAAATAATGCGGAATGCTTAATCGTAGAAGCAAATATGTAAGTATATGCATTGCAATCGGTGAGACCAAGTCCTCTAACCATTCCAAGATATTTGTTCGATGTCGAACAAGATCAATGCAGACAGTAATAGCAGACTAGCTACCGTCAACAGTTCATACGACCATATTTAACGTTTTGGTATCAGAAAACGCAGTTGCTAGAAACGTAGTTCATACTTATAAAGCTATTGAGGCGTCCGCCCTTTGAGGACCATGTGCCAGTTGAGTAGGAAGTACGAAACACGCAGGTCGAATTGGAACGCATGCGTGCAGATATAGAGCCAGAAGGCGTTTGATAGATGTAACGGAGCAGCACAATGCCAGACAACGCATCATAGAGCTTTCCAAGTCTTTAGTATAAACTTGAGATTTTGATCTGGCTAGTTGCTGCCGTGCCTTAATGTGAGCTAGAGGTCACCGTATTATAAATCTTATTGAGGTAGGAATGGCTACATATATATTAAGGCACAAGATCTGGGGAATAGTTAAGGAACCGACAAGTGCTTAGTATCTACTATATAGTAAATACACTCTTCCGGCTATTAACAACTCGGTAGCACTATATCTTCCTCTTTGACCACACAAGTATGGCTACCCCTGGCTATGAATTGACGGCTTGAATATTAATGTCACAAAGAATACGCTTTGAGGCGACGGACATGATTAACTGTAAAGCTAAATACTGGCCCGTAGTCTCGGCATTGGTAAGTCATAACGCAAGTCCCAGCCTGCTGCTGGCAGTAAGTCGATTTTACCTTGTTCTTCAAAGATTGGTGTTTATGCAGTTATACTAGGCATGGCTTCATTACAAAATTTACATTACCACATTAGCCACCTATGTAAACTATACCACTGGTTAATATTGGTAAGCTTCCGGCTTTAAGGATTACTTAGATGTGCCGGTACTGAAACACAAGACTTATCTATACTTTCTATATGGTCAAGAGAGGCTTGCCTGGAAGTCCCCTCTTGTCCAGGCCAGACTCCAAGAAGTTGTTCAATTAAGATGAGGCTCGTGCGCAGATAACAGATTACTGTGCTGAACTACCGGTATTTCCCGTCTTTCAAGGCTCCGAAGCTCGAAACCGGAGAACGGAATAAATACACCCGTCTCTGGTTCGTGCCAGGCCGGGGCACTGGACCCGAACTCCGCCAGTCCAGCAAGGTGCCCTCATCCAGATCTGGAGAGAGGACAGGTAGTGTAAGTACCTAACTTAAGCACTACGTAACTTGTCGGCTTTTCACCAAAAATCCTAGGGGAAACTGTGATTGATCACCGTTTAGGTAATTGTGGATGGACTATGAAGTCCCAGTTATTTAGGCCTCTATGCCTAAAAAGTGAGGCAGTCTAAATGTTACTAACGTTAAATTACGTACCTGCTTCCGCCCTGCAGCTTCATGGCTTCTTACGCCTGCCTCGCTCTGGTTGGTTGCTGTCCAGGCAGCTGCGACGACGCAGATGCCGGGGGACATTCGATTTGCGCAGGTTTGAATGCGTCATTGGTGTATTGCTTAACGGTGCCCCGTTTAGGTATGGCGTACGGTATTTTGTCACAAGGTACCTTCCGAGGTACCTTCCAATGACTTGGGTGCGGAGGCGCCACCTTACCTACCCGCATTATTTACTACGTTAACTTAGTAAACCCCAGGGGAAGTCGGTGTCTCACATGAGACCAAAGTTACTCCACCCCGTCGAACCCGCCACCCCTTCTTATGGCCCGACTCTGGCCAATAAGCCAGCAAGCTTGCTCCCTAACCAGTGTCATAGCTTACCATAGTACTTACGTACCTTCCTACCTACCTACGTACCTCTGCTCGTTATCTGGGAGTTCTGACCTTCCAGTGGCGCCCTGCACCTCTCCATCACCCAAACAACAACAACATCAACAACATCATCATCATCCCGATCTGTCTCTTCTTCATCTATCATATTTCTCCTTTCTTTCTTTTCCATCCATCGCTGGTCCATCCTTGAGTCGCCTTCTCCCAAAGTCTTATTAAGCATCATTAACCAGAACGTAAGGCGTCGTCACAATGAAGGGGGCTCTCCTCAGCACCGCGGCTGTGCTGCTCGGCTCCGCACAGGCCGAAGTGCACAAGATGAAGCTCAAGAAGATCCCTCTTTCTGAGCAGCTCCAATCCATCCCCATGGAATCCCAGCTGCGAGGTCTGGGACAGAAGTACATGGGAACTAGACCCCAGAGCCACAGTGATGCTATCTTCCAGGACACGTCTATCCACGTTGATGGCAACCACCCCGTTCCCATCACCAACTTCATGAATGCCCAGTGTATGTATCGAGCTATTAGCCCATGCCTAGTCCCTCGGGCCCTCTGGTTTCTCTCGCTGACCGCCGTGATGAATAGACTTCTCCGAGATTAGTATCGGTACTCCTCCACAAGACTTCAAGGTCATCCTCGATACTGGAAGCTCCAACCTATGGGTTCCCTCGTCCAAGTGCGGCAGCATCGCCTGCTATCTGCACAATAAGTACGACTCGTCCGCTTCGTCGACGTACAAGGCGAACGGCTCCGATTTTGAGATTCGTTACGGATCTGGTAGCCTCAGCGGTTTCGTCTCGCAGGACGACGTGACCATCGGCGACATCACAGTCACCGGCCAAGATTTCGCCGAGGCCACGAGCGAGCCCGGTCTTGCTTTCGCCTTCGGCCGCTTCGACGGTATCATGGGCTTGGGCTTCGACCGCCTCTCGGTCAACGGCATTGTCCCTCCTTTCTACAACATGGTCAATCAAAAGAAGATTGACGATGCCGTCTTTGCTTTCTACCTCAGCGGAGAGAGCGGCGGCGACGACTCGGAGATCACCTTCGGTGGTGTTGACAAGGACCACTACACGGGCAAGATCACGGAGATTCCTCTGCGACGAAAGGCGTACTGGGAGGTGGATCTCGACTCGATCTCCCTTGGCAACGAGACGGCCGAGTTCGATAACACCGGTGTCATCCTCGACACTGGCACGTCTTTGATCGCCCTGCCGTCGGACCTCGCCGAGCTTCTCAACAAGGAGATCGGCGCCAAGAAGAGCTACAACGGCCAGTACACGATTGACTGCTCTGCCCGTGACAAGCTTCCTGACATCACATTCACCCTGAGCGGCTACGACTTCGCCATCGGCCCCTACGACTACATTCTCGAGGTGCAGGGCAGCTGCATCTCGACCTTCATGGGCATGGACTTCCCCGCTCCGGTCGGACCCCTGGCCATTCTGGGCGATGCGTTCCTTCGGAAGTGGTACTCGATCTACGACCTCGGCAAGGGTACCGTTGGCCTGGCCAAGGCCAAATAGGCGTAAGCAGGTCCGCTTCTGGTCAGAGCGTCATGCTGCTGTTAGATGGGAGGTTTGTATGGCTTCAACAAGATTGTGATGCGAGGCGAGGCGACGGAGTGGTTATTCCTTACATGGATTTTCGGAGCCTACGTAATTATGAGGATTCACAATTGGGGAGTTCACTTGTTTTCCATCATTCTTGGCGCAGATTGCAGTCAAACACACGGTGACCTGACAGTAGCGATGGTGATGTTCATTATGGTGATGCATTCGACCTTAATGCTGGTGGCAATGCACTCGGCTTCCACAATAACCACCGATATCATTATGTATGTACTAGATACGTTAACTGCCGGTTTTCTGGATGCCCCTGGGCACTGGGGTATCGCAATATGTATTTCGCAGTTCGCGAATCCCTTCGTACTATAAGGGGGCTGGCTGGGTTGGTCCCAGGTTAGACAAACGGTCGGGCACGTGACTGTATTGTTAGTGAGGGTACTGTACCATAGTATGTAGTCTGTAGGTGGAGGGTGGAAGGTGGAGGAGGATGGAAAGGGGCTAATCCGGAAATTTACTAGTGCGGGTACTAGTGTCGCTCATTCCTTCTCACGACGCCGACTGGACTCTTGGTATTCAAGGGACAGATGCCCACGAGTTGAGAGCGAGTTTTGACAGCCTCTTCTTTCCCTGCAGGCTACTGTAACTAGTCTGACAGATGCATGCCTTTCTATCGGAAAAAGATTAATTTCCAAAAACATAACATATACCGTACACCCGATATCCGGAAACCTACAGACCTTGATTGGGATGACCTCGTGCGCGGGTTGCATCTAACTTTTCGCGATTCCCTACTTGTAATGTTTCCCCCGGGCGGGATTCGGATCAGGTTATTTCCCTTTCTCCCTCCCTACCTAGCTTTGCCCAGTAACTTCCAGGTTGGAACCTTGGAAGTTCACCTTCAGCTGTTGGCCGTAGCGTTCCAGTTCCAGTCTCCGTCCGCGTCCGCGCCCCCCCGTTCCCCATCCCCTTAACAGACAGGCACGACAAGGACCAAAGTCCTCCAAAAGATCCGTTAACTCCATTGCACGGCACTACACTGCCTTAAGCAATTTTTTTGTGGTCCAACCAGCAACGGTCGCGCGCCAATACCCAAGGAGTCAGCACAAACTGTGCTACTTGCCCGCCCCGACTGGTACAGACGCTATCATTACATTACATACAAGGCCTACTGAGGCTGAGCTTGACTACTGCGACTACAACCATCGATCGCTGCCGGTCTAACTGCCCCCTTCAAAACCGCGACTGGACCACGCGCAGCGCGACCCCAGCGACGAGCCGCCAATTTTCGCTTGGAGGGGAAAGACCCGACTGACAACGACGAAATTTAAAAAAGGGAAATAAATTAAGAAAAGGAATAGCTACAGACAGCATCAGGCTGGAAAAAAAGGAAGGCTTGTATCTCACAGATCATTCAATCAACCAGAATGGCCTCGCCGGCCGTAGCAATTCCAAATGGAGTCGCTACTTCATCATTAAATTCCCCAACCAACAATGATGCAAATGCCACCGGCACCAACGCGACGACATCCAGCGACACCGCGACCGGCATTAGCGCCGATAATGCGCAATCCTTCTCGTCGTCATCCTCATCGGCATCCGCATCCACTACCAGCCCCCCCACGAAGCGCAAACGCGAGGAAAGCCAAGAAGACGAGAAGCAACCAAATCATCATGACAGCAATCCGCACCATCCCGGGACCACCTCCGATACTGCCGCCCTCGATAAGATTGATGCTGTCGGCGGCATAGGCGCGACTAAGCCTACCAAGTCGGCTGTCCGCGACTACTTTGAAGTTCTACAAAGGTAAATATATGATGCAATTGAGATCGCATCGAGGTCAGGCTAGGGGACCTTGAAGTAGCCCATAACCTCCCCGTCCCTAATTTAGCTTTGCAGCAACATCTATCCCCCTATTTTCTCTTCCGCTTGAGTGATGACCGAGTTACTTACATTCGATTCACCCCGTACGCAGATACGATGCGACGCCGTCCGTTCTCAAACGGCCCCTTCCGGATCCTGACTCTGGCGACGAGCCCGAAGCAAAGCGAAAGAGATCCGAGGACCAAAATGGCCCTACTCGCCCCTCTATCGTCGACAAGGTTTCCAATGGGGAATACGACGATCTCGACGCTCTCATCTTCGACATCAAGGCCTCAACCGACGACCAGGTGGCAGAGCTACGTACGATAGAACCTGGGAAGGACCCGAGCTGCAACGACGAGGCTATTGCTCGGACTCTGTCCTTCAAACAGAAGGCAAATGAGCTCTTCAGGCGAGAGCTTACATACCCCAAGGTGCCCGAGGCGCTCCAGAGCCTCGATTCCACCCACGCTCTCCAGACAAGCGCCAGTGGAAATGTCGTCCTCAGTGTGCACGGCCTGGCCCCGAGGCCGACCCAGCTGTACTCGAGTCTCCAACACCCCGTGCCCACGCCGGACAATCCGGAAGGGTCAATACGTGCCTTGTCCGAGAAGTCTCTACCCAGCGGCATCAGAATGGCCAAGGCCATGCCCTATTTCTTCCCCTCTGCCGTTGAAAAGGACAAGAAGTCTAAGACTCTGGGTGAATTATTTCCGCCTCCTCGTAACCTGCCGTCCCTCCAGCCTCCCAAGGCCCCGAAAAGCACCACCAAAGGTGTCCAGGTTGGTTGGCACCGTCCGGAACTGACGGAAAAGTCTAAGTACCGGGCTGGATCTTTCTCCAGCCAACCCCTCACCACTGGACGGTGGTTAGATTATAGCAACGCTGCGCCCCCCTCGCAGATTATAACGAAGCAGCGTGAACGAGCTCTGAGCCTTGCCGGGACCAAGCCGTCCCCCGTGGAACTTGAGGCGTCGGAGATGGAGTCTCTCTTTCGTGGCGCTTTCTCGAGTTTCGCCCCTTCCAAAGATGACTCGGCCGCCATGATCCCCTCGGGCATGATCAGTCAGACTACGTGGTGGCAGAAGGTCGGTAAACGCAGCTTCGATCGTCTACTCGAAGCCGAATACTTGGACGATATAGCCAACGATACCGAAATGGTCGACGCGGCGCCGGTCGGGGACGTCGACGAAAGCTTGATCGAAGAAGCGATCGAAAACTGGGAAGACGACATGGTCGACCCCGGCCTCGAGGAAGCCTGCTGCCCGAAGAAGACGGATGAGGAGAAGGGCGTTGACGACATTCTCCAAGACGTGTCTGACATGATTCAGACGCTGATCTCGTACCAAAGAAATCGCAACCTGCAGCTGCCTACGGCATCCAGCCAGAGTCGATACGCAGCGGACCCGGCTCACAGCGACATGCTCACGAATGGGACGCCCGTGCAACCTAGCGAGGATGAAACGGCGACCTACCAGGCACTGAAGGAGCAGCTCGTGCTCGTCGTTCAAATGCTGCCGCCGTACGCGGTAGCCCGCTTGAACTCCGACAAGCTGGACGAGTTGAACATCTCGACCAAGATGGAAGTCCGGACAGACGAATACCAAGGAGTGATGGAAGAGGATGAGGCAGCCGCCCGCGCCAGAGCCGCCAGCGCCGCTGTGGCCAATCCCCGTCCTACTGCACACCGGTCGTCCAGCTCGTCGTCCAACTTGCCATATGGTCAGCAGTATCCCGCTAACCGTGCCCCGATGCCAAGCCAGCCTTATTATGGTGCGCAGACGCCGGTCCGGCAGACGTCAGGCATGCAACGACCGCCGCAGACGGTGCCCCCGACCTACTCGCAGCGACCGCCGTCCAATACGGGATATCGACCTCCAAACCCATACCCCGGCACCCCCTACGCTCAGCAGTTGGCCAAGAACCAAGCTCCGTACACCCAGCCCGGCTCGTATGCGGGAACACCAACTCAGGGCCGTCCACCTTATCAACAATATCCAGGCTATCCTAACGCCACCAGCCATACTCCTCAAGCCCGTTATCCATCGTATGCACCCAACACTCAAGCACCGCCGCCTTCTTACCACCACCAGCAACCATATCAACCACAACATCCGCATCCCAACCCGCACCAACAGCCAGCGACCCCGTCGCACCCGCCCTATGCCCAATATACCAATGGTACGGGCGCCATCCCCCAGCGGACCGCGTCTCCCCACATCCCTCATCAACCGCCTCAGCAGGTGCATCAGCAAGCATACAACCCTTCCGCGACGCCTTCGAGACAGCCTTCGTACACCGGTCACCCGAGCGTGGGCAATAATACACCTCAGCGCTTTTACCCATCTGCAGGCTCGCCCGCAGTGCAGCAGCACCGACAACCTCCGCCACAACCACAGCAGGCCGGCCAAAGCCGCTCTAACTCCAACAATACCTCGTTTCAGACGTCTCTAAGCTCTCACCAGGTGCAGCAGGCGATGGATCAGGCCAAGGCGCGATTCGAGTCTCAGAAGAACGCCCAGAGACCCAACGAGGCCATGAGGAACTCAGTGTCGGGCCAGGGACAGAGCCACCCGCAAGTTACCGCACCCGTCGGGCTAGGGGGGATTGGCCTCGGAACAGATCCGGCGAGGATGGCTGCCGCTAGAGCCAGTATGCCCGCCAGCGGTGGTGCCGGCGGCTACAACGCCTCTAGTCCAAGTCCAAAGTCTCAGGCCAACCACCCCAACCCTGGCAACCCGCCTCCGGCGGTGAACGGGAGTCCGACAGTCGCATCGCCAGCCCCAACGGCGAACGGTGCCGCTTCAATGGTTGGCAAAGAAACTTAGAAGGTTTCTGTGCCCCAATCGGGCTCGGTAATGCAGCCTCCACCGCGGCCTGTCTCGGCTACTCCAAGCGTAACTCACACGAACGGCTTGAACGGCCCAAGCAGCCATGGCTATTCCGGGTTCAGGATGGCTTGAGACCAGGGACGATCCTGGAATTCGTCGAGAATCTGCTCAGGCGCCGGTAGATGGATAAAAGCAGAATGTGTTGGTATAGAGGTTGTATAGGATCGGTCTCCTTCGATACCCCCCAGACTTCGAAGACAGAAACGACGGATACGGCCGGATATAAAGGGTGCTGTATTGCTCGACACCCCAATAACTGTTGAGTTCCCGTTGATAATTTGGACTGGGGTTTGCAGATATCAGGGGGCCTCCTGCCGGCGTTTCTAGGCGGAACCAAGTCGGAAGCGAGAAAAGGTTTGACGGCATTCCACGGCAGACACGTGTTTGGATCTTTGCTATGGTTTTTTATTTTCGTCCGTTTAAGATCAGGGAGTCAAGAAACTTGTCCCCTCTCCCGGTCTATTTTTGTCACTTGCTACAGCTAGACACACCACTACTAGACAGGGTAAAATGGCCGAGGCAACCGAAGAGGGCTTCAAAAAAGGGGAAATGGGGAGGCAAGCGGGGAGACTCGACGAACCCCCTGCGCGGGGACGGCCGTCGAGAACCGGTATATCCGTACGTCCATCCATCCGTCATCGCTTAGATGCACCTTCTCTCGACTCTCGACTCTCCCGGCGTCAGTCAGGTCATCCTCGGATAGACGGATGGCGTCGGTCCGGTCCGTCCGTTTTTAGGGGCAAAGGGCGGATGCTGTGTTTGTGTGCGTGCGAGCACCCCCGATGTATTAACAGTTATTACAGCTAGTTTAATGCACAACATTTGGCTTCATAGTTTGTGTGTGACTCAGCTCCTCTCGCTCACCCTGTACATAATTATTGTTCGCTGGACAGGGCACGTTTCGGTCCCGGTGAAGGATTCTGGGCCTGGTATATAGAAATGCCAGATGGGTGTATTCTGTCTCTCCGTATCCTAATTGGTCGAATGGGCTCCAAACCATCCTATGCAACGATGCGAATCCCCATTGCCCGCCGGGTATCCGATCAATCGCCACAAGACGGCGCTTACGACAATTTTCGGTGGTGTCTATCTAGTTGCCGCGCTGCATCAAAGGAGAAATGGGAGTTGTCCTCCCACCTTCGTACTGGCTCATTCTTTGACGGTCAGTAAAGCCTTTCAACACACGCTCAAAGAATTCTCGTACTGACGCCGAGGGCCCGTGCAATGCCGAAGATCATATCCTATCTCTACCTACTCATCAGTAGACATACCGCTATCCATGATTCGAGCAATTCGCTTACTCACGCTCCCGGGGGGACAAGGAATCAGAACCAAACGACCGGATTCCCCCCTTCCACCACCACCACCACCCCCCGTCCGTCATCGCGCCCCTCGCTCGTTTTCCGAACCCCTAGCCGACGACGATGCTCCTCCTACTCCCCCCGCCCCCTCAGGCGTCGTCGTCCTCGTATTCGCCCTCCTCGAACGAGTAGCTCACCGTGCGCCTCGCCAGCCTCCGTCGCTGGCGCAGGTGCGCCTCCATCTCGTCGTTGGAATAGTACCGCACGGAGGGAGACCTCTCGGCCGGCGGGGGCTTCTCTCCGTCGTCGTCGTCGCCGTCGTCGTCGCCGGGATAGAACCTCGCGGAACGGGGCTTCTCGGCCGGTGGGGGTTTCCCTTCGTCGCCGTCTTCGGGCTCGTCCCCGACGGGGTCGCCGTCCTTGCCGTCGTCCGCTCCTCCCCCGGGCGGCGGGCGGCCGTCCACGCCTCGCCTCTTGCCCCGCTTCGGGCTCTGCCTGGCGGCGGGATGGTCGCGTCGAGGGCCGCCGGCCGCGGCCCCGCCGCGCTGCCGCCGGGAGGGGGGAGGGGCACCGGTGGCGTCGTCCGTCTGCGTCGAAACCGAGACCGTCGGAGGCTTGGCCTCGAAGAGGTGGCGTTTCTTACACACCTGCTCGGTACGTCAGGAATGCGGTTCGCGAGTGGGTTGGCCAATCCGCAGCGAGTAGGTAGGTAAGGCGAGCTAATACAGCCGACGGGTTGTGTCGATGACAAAGGAAAAGAAAAGGAAAAAAGAAAGAAGCAAAGATAGGACGGGATCCCGCTGCCTGGCTAGGACGTACGTACCTTCTGGACACAGTCCCTCGCCATTTTGCCGCCCTCAAGGCCGGCCTCGCCTGCCACGGCGTCCCAGTTGACCAGGTTAGGGCCCCGGTTCCCCCAGGGCTTGCCGGCGGGGTATGTGTGCTTCAGCAGCGTGACGATGATCCTCAGGTCGTCCAAGGCCTCGAACATGTCGTCGCCGCCGCGGCCAGTGGGCGCGTTATTGACGGCTCCCTTGGCAGACATCTGTTCCGTTCCGTGGGAGTTGATCGTGTCGTCAGTCGGCTGCTATTCTGACTATTAGCCCTTCCGCACATATGATGGGGTCGAGGGTACGTGAAGGGATGGTGGGCCCAGGATGGAATGGCATTTGCGGAAGACGAAATGGCGTCTATAGGCGAATAGTGGTCCCAGACGCAATAATCCTAATTCATGTATTGGGAAACACGCCGAGATTGCCATGTAAGGGCAGTGAGGCCTCGGGGGTATCTAGGGTAGTAAAAGGGCCCGACAGGAAGTCGAGAAGGAGATGAAGCGAGTGGGTTATCTTGATAGCAGCAAAGCTGAACCCTCACCCACATGAAAGAGGGTGATAGTTATCTATAAACAAGGCTTGAGGTCTCGGCAACCCCATCGCGACTCACATTGGTTCCCGGGTTCTGATTGAGGACTGAACGGTCACAGCAAGAATCGTGTGATGAGCCACGGAATAATGCTGCCGAGACGCAGAGGAATCTGATTACGGGTGCGTGATATGGCTGTTGGTGAATCTAATAAAGCCTCGACGAGTGCAATGCTGGGGACCGGTATGGGATGTTTTGAATGATGGATTTCTAGAAGTCGTGCAGGTGGCTATCTGAAAGGAATGCCCTGTTATCGACTCGACAGTCACGGAACGTATTTACTGTGATTTATAGCGAAGGAACGAACGCGGTTGTTGTTGTTGTTGAGCAACAACGTGTGAGTGCCACATGCCCCTGTTAACGAAAAGGGGAAGGGGCCGCCTCTACCAGAACCGCAATGTTCGTCGATAAGACATCTCGGGAAGTACTAGGCCACGTATTATGCAGTCTTCTTTGCACGGCGAAAGTCTATATCAGCCGTTTCAACTTACCAAGGGTACTTAATTGCAAATTTGCAGGGTTCACAACCGCTAACAGATTTTAAGGTGTATTTATTTTCCCCATCGGTCAAGATCCCATTAGACTGGTGCATCAACCAGGGCATAGTTCAGTTCGGGCCCAACTCAACCGTTACCTTATCGCTCGTGAGCGGGATCTGCCAGCCCTTACGAGCCTGCCTAAAAGCGGACGACGTAGGCCCATAAGAGGCATTGTTACCGGTGGTCTCGGCCCACATTACGGCCGATGCAGCCCTCGGAGCGCCCGGCAACTGTGAGAGGGTGACCGAGATAGCTCCGGAGTCGCCCGCATAGGTAAAGCTGTCTATGACACCCGCGTCAATCGTGATGGTTACTCCCAGTGGTCCAATGAACGCCCTCTTCCTCGTGGGATCCCGAGGTGTCACATTGACGTTGCCCTCAGGGGTAGTCTCGAGGATGCCGCCGTACGCGACGAGGCCGAGGTCCTTATCGTCGACGACGTATGTGCCGGAGCCGAGGACCATGCCTAAGAAGCCCGGGCCGTAGTCGCCGCTGATGCCGTCCCACTTCAAGGTGTCCGGCCACGAATGGAACGAAGCGGCCGCGAAGCCGTCCTGGTTGATGTTCGAGAGCGGCCCGCTGGTCCCACCGTACCCAACGCGCACGAGGTACGAGTCCGACGGGTTGTCGCGATATGCCGCAAGCGCGACAAGAGAGTTCAGACCCGACCCGTAGTGGTGGATCTGGCGCTCGATTCTCCGGAGCTTTCCGCCGTAGCTGAAAGGCCGCTCTGTTAGAGACGAATCGACTTGGATCGCAGGGATGCGTAGATTCTGCTTACATATTGTCCCAGTATCTCCGTGCGTTGCCATTCCAGCCCCAGTGAGGGACAGTCGGCATGAACCCAAGCACACTGTTGAGGGACTTGTCTGCGGTCTGCGTATAGCCGAAATACCTAGCACATATTCGTCAGTATCGAACATAAAGCATCTCCGTCCTGTCATGTTACTCACTTGGTCCAGTAATAGACGCCTTCCTGTCCGGTTGAGTCCCATGCCATCTCGCTGCCAAACGGAACCTCCTCGGTATCCCACTGCGCCGCGCGAGAACGCATCGCTTCCTTTAGAGTATCAGCCTGGGACGTGCGGCCTTCTCTTTCCAAATCGGTCAGGATCTCCCCGAAGACGGTCTCGCCCATAAGTCCAACTCGGTTATAGCCAACGTCCCTCTCCATGGCACGCATGATGGTTCGGTATGCGTGGTCTAGATACCACTCCCAGGTGTGAGTCTCGACAAGCTCCGGGTAGGCCCTCGCCATGCGATACAGAGACCAGTACGCGGCGGCTGGGTGGACGTAGTTGTATGCGCGGTCGACTAGAGACGCTGCGTTCTTGTTCCAGGAGGTCCAGCTACCCCAGTTGATGCCGGAGTCGTACCCGTAACCCGGGACGGCGGCCGGCTCGTAGAAGAAGAGGCTCTTGCGAACGCCGTAGTCCTCCCTCTGGAGCCTTCCCCAGAGGACCTGATCGACGAATTCCTCGAGTTTCGCGACCTCTTCCGCGTCCGGCTGGATCGCCTGCTTCACCACTGCCGCGAGGTAGGCGCCCGTGCCTCCTTCGTCGCTGAGCCCCGCAACCCACACTCTCGGATCCTGCTCCACGATCTTGTCCGCCTCGTAGTCGTAGGTCATGGGCGAGGGGGCACGGCCGAACGGATCGGACGTATCGTTGAACCACGCCCTTGTTGTGAAAAAGCGACCAACATCGGCTAGGGTTTCCGGTCCCGGTTTTGTGATATAGTAGTGGACTGTCTGGATCTTACCATCCACGTACTCGATAGTCAGTCGGGCCCGGCCCCATGCCGTGGCAGATGGCGTCACGGCATATGTCAAAGCCCCTGTCTCCTTAACCTCCAAGGAGCCTGCCGGCTCAGCCACGATCGAGGCCACGTCGGAGTCTGCCTGGAGGAAGAGCTGGGCGGGCGAATCCCTCGGGATGATATAGCCGGGGACGCCAACCGCCACGGGGGTGCCGGTCTTTCGGATCGTGGCGTCGAGTTCGCGAACGCCGCCCTCGGCAACCGAGAATCGCACGCCGAACTGGAGCGACTCGCCCGGCTCCAGGGTCCTGGCCGACGGCGGGTTCCACGGCTCCCGGCCCGCCCACTCCTCCTCCGCCCAGGCCTTCGTCAGGACCTGCCACTCGTAGAAGCCCTCGAACGTCTGGCTGCCGTAGTAGGTGGCGGGGTACGAGGGTTCGGCGAGGTTGCGGTAGGCCTCCATCGGGGTGTCGCCGAGCGGCGTCACGACGAGCGCCGGGCCCGCGCCCCTGGTGGGCGCGACGCGGATGTGGCCCGCGTGCATGCCGACGTACGGGTCCGAGAGCGAGCAGAGGCGCTGCATGTCGGGCGCCCGGCGGTTCGTGAAGATGCTGTTGAACTCCGCGGGGAAGCCGAGGCCGCCCACCTCGACCGCGGAGGGGCCGGCGTTCCGGATCGTGAAGCGGAGGCCCAGGTCGCCCGAGGCGTCGAGCCACTCCCGCGTGACGCTGAGGGGCCCCGTCGGCAGGGTCGGCGCCATGACCGAGGCCGCGAGGACGTCGTCTCCTGTCGCCGCCGCCGCCGTGACGGCCCGGCGACTGGAGGCGGAGTCGCCGTCGGTCCAATTGCTCGATCCCGCCTCGCGGTAGCGGAACGTGATGTCGCCCCAGTGGTACTGGCCGTTCGCCGCTCGGACCGGCAGCAGATCGAACGGGAGGAAGTCGAACGACTCGCCCTTCGGGGTTAGCGACGCGAGGACCTGTGCGTTGCGGACGATGCGCGCATTGAAATTCGCCGTGTCGATTGTTATGTAGCCATCGTCGAGGCCTAGATTGTCGTCCTGGCAGAGGACGCCCGAGGCCAGGACGCCCAGTGCGGCGAGGACCCTGCCGTGTCGAAACAGCATCGTCGCGAGGATCAGGTGGCCAGCGACTACTAGCCAACCTCCTTTACCGTCGAATCGAAACCAGGGGCAAGGAAGATTCACCTCCTGTGGAGCACTCCGACTATTTAAAGCGACCAATCTCAAGGAGATATAATGCCATCCTCGCCATCTGGGGCAACCATATCACCCCGATCGAGGGATGATGTGCCGGGAAAACTCAAGTCTACGGGGTTCGCAGAAGGGCATAGGTAGGTATCCATCCGTCCAGGGCTTTTCGTAACCAAGAATTAACGTTAAGAGTACGTAGACGAGATCCCCCCCGAAAGCGCTCCGCCAATTGACGTCCCCGATCCGGAAAGAGAGGCTGTCATTGGGGCGCTTGCTACGGGGGAGCTTTTTGCTCGATGTTACGTATTTTGCGGGGAAGATAAAGCGAGGAACCGATTTCCGCCAGTCTCCTGTCTACCCCGTTCTCCAGTGGAGATCGCTTCGGACATGGACGCCCTGGCGTCAATACGTAATACCTTGCGGGCGGCCCCGTCATGGGCGGAGCGCGGGGGGGCCCAGTGGGTTTCGAATTGATCTCCAATATGCAACAGGACATGGGCGAACTGCCCGATTGGGACCCCCCCCAATGCCGTACCGTACCATGAGGTTATATCAAGAAGCGAGGACGGACTACGCTCCACCACGATGGGACGGGCGTCGCTCGCTTGCCGTCAACATCTCTCGCTTCGTAGCGGGTGCGCGCGAACATGAAGCGCGCACCTCACTCTAGCCTCGCGGCCCCTGGGACAGCCCATCCGGGCTCCGTGTCGGACGGCAACCCGACCTCGGCCGACGGCTTCGTCTGCTCGGCGGACCCCTGCTGCTGGTGGCCGCCAATACGGCGTACATCCCCACTCGGCGGGCGCGACGAGGCGGGGCCCGCGGCGAACAACTTCTTTAGAACGCGTGGCAGGTGCTCGAGGCGACGTGCCCGGACCCCGGCGACGGCAGCGAGGGGAGGCAGAACCGCAATCCGGACTCCCCTCTTCATCAACTTTTAACGGAGCATTCCCCCTGCGCAAACCCTACCGATAGGCTGCCCCTTATCCACCCACTCCTGAACCACCAAAGAGACGGCGCTAGTCCAGCATGAGTTAAACCCAGCGAGCCGGCATATATATCAAGAATTGAATAATCGTTATATATCAAGAATTGAATAATCGTAATATATCAAGAATTGAATAATCGTCTGTTATTCACCGTCCTTTCATCCAATCAAATAACTGCATCAGTGGTTTAGTGGTAAAATCCATCGTTGCCATATCCTTGTGGGAGAGACTCGATGGGCCCCGCGTTCGATTCGCGGCTGATGCATTTCTTTTGCATATTTCTCCTTTTGTGCTGCTTTACTTCTGTACCCATTCTGTCTATGGACAGCAAACTGGTGTTGCCAGGAGCTCTTTTGTTCTTTCATTGTTATATTGGCATGGTGAGATAGATAGCAGGTACGAGTAAGGACTCTTGCCAGCCTAATTATATGCTTGCTAAGTAGACTGAAGCACACTTGGCAACACTGGAATCTTTTTGCTCCTTACTGCATTGACTTGCTTTTTACGTCTAAGTGGGTGGCTTCCATCAATCAGAAAACCGCATCTACAGAGTTCGCTAAAGACTTCATGTCACTCAGAGTACCCAAGAAGAGAGGAGGCATTCATACGGAATTCTATTATTCCTATGTCAGTCCATAAGGGACAGCAGGCGGGCCGGTAGCAAGTAGGCAGTAGGTAGGAAGATAGATAGGCAGGCGAGCGGGGTGGACGGGCGTGGCGGGTGAGATGATGTAGAGGTACTATGGAGGTCGTTGTGGTTCGTTGCCCGTAGGTTGGCGTGGTATAGCAGTGATAGCCGGGAATCCATCGAACTATCTCCCAGCGATGGATGGTATGCCTCGATGCGCACCGATCCACTCATCCATTCCACTTCTTTGGGGTCCCTTTCAAGCATCCCATCGACTTCCCTGCCCGCCGAACCTCCCTGGCCGGAACCACCCGATACCGATCACCAAGCACAAACGCTCGCTGCCGCCGGGGTATGTTGCCCATGCGCTCTTCGCCCTCGCCAGTACCAGCCACCATACCAACCAACCAATCATCAAAGTTTCCATCCGTTCCTGGGGAGTTTTGCATCAATCAATCCATCCATCCATACGTCGGGTCATCCGTCAATCACAGTCCTGTATATGCAAATCGTGCTAGATATCATATGTGGTAGTAAGGTAAAGAAAAAAGAAAGAGGTGGGGGAGAAAACGCGTAGAACCTCGAAGAGCCCTACATGTGCTAGCAGCCGTGGTATCGGATGGACTGAATGATGATTTTTTTTGTCCCCGTTCTGGGAGAAGGATAAAGGACACATGTATGACGCCGACTAACGCCCCCTCTGAGATTCGGGTGTGAATCCTCCAAAACAAAAATTTGTCCCCCGACGATTCGCCTTCGCGCCTCTCTCTAAAAGGGAAAGCAGCCAATAATCCCTCCGGGCGGGGTATAAGGTAAAAGAGGTCGTAATAAAACAAGAGTGCCACCCTTCGTATCAAAAAAGAGATGATTGGTCAGCGATGAGGAAAAAATCATCATACAAGACGTTCGTAGAGGCCCGGCGTTGAGGCCACCCCGGCCTCCAAATATAGCCGCCTTCGCTTAGGTAAGGCAGCCTTTTCTAGCGTGCCAATAGATAACGAACCGCTAGCGTTCGATGCTCTCTGGGCTCATCATGCCTGTGTCGTCCTTGTCCGTCTGGCTGTTGCCTCCTTGGCTCTGCATGCTCTCCATGCGCTCCATGGGAGGCGCAACGGGTAGAGACGCGCCATTAGCCGGGCCTGGCCCATTCGGCATTGACACGCTCTTCTTCTTGGCTCCTTTCTCGGGGCTCTGATTGGCGGCCGCCGCTGCTGCTGCGGCGGCGGCGGCGGCGTGGGCCGCCATCTTCTTTTTCTTCTTGTTGATGGCGTTTTGCTCCTTGGGCGGCTTCTTCTGAGGTGAGACGATCTTGCCGGTAGCGCCAAGTCGAGGTCGGGGTCGTCGCTGCTTAATCGGGAGGTCCTCGTCTTCCACCAACGGTGAGTCGCCATTAGCGTGCAGTTTCGCGAGGAAGAAATTCTTGACCAGGCCGATCTGCTCTTGGATGTTCTCCTTGGTGACCGGCTCCGGAGGTGGGAGGTCTTCGAAGAGGACGGTATTGGCGGGACCCGCCGTCTGATTCTGAACCTGGAACTGGCTACGGACCCTGCTCTGGAGAAGGTGGAGAGGGACGGATAGGATGCCGCCCAGTTCGCCTGCGAGACCGAGTTCCTTGAAACCGAAGAAATCTTCGCCGAGCTCTTCGGCGAAATCGCCCGCGACGAACTGTTCGCTACCGTCGTCAAAGGCTTGAGCCCCATCTTGCCCGCCCTCCTGCACTGCAGGCCGCAAGAGGTCACCGAGGTGCCCCTTCATGCGTTCGTGAATAACGGCGAGTTTGTTGCCGAGTTTTCCGATGTCGTCCTTGGCGTAGCTCTCGAGCTCCTCGACGCTGTACCCATTCTCGGCAAGCGTGTGGAGGACCACCTCTTCACCAGAGTAGCGGGGTTGAACCCTGGCACCCCGTTGAGCATGAACAGGCGAGGCGTCTCTCATTTCGACCTCGTTGAAGGTGTTAAAGCTAGTGACCACCTTGCCGAAGTAGTCCGCTGCTATGTCTGTGACGGTATCCAGGGCTGATGGCTGGAGCTCTTCGAAGCCAGCATGGTAGAAGATCTTTGCCACAGATCGTTGTAGTGCCGCTCTGCACACTTCCGGCGCCATGACGATATTATCTCCGCAGGTGACGTGTGGGTCGATGTCGGCCTCGACGAAAGGCTCTGGGTTGTACTTCGGAAACTGGTTGGCGTACATCTAAGGGTGGTGAGCACATTACTATCTTTCTGGGAAAATGGGGTTGGAGTACCTGGGTCTGGATCTGCATCTGCTTGATGACGCCGATTTTGGAGCAGACCTTCCTCGTCTCCTGCATCTGCCGCAGGTTGGCATCGAATCTCTGCGTCAAGATACTCTTGGGCGCGGTGAAGTACCCCGGCGGCAGGGGCTGAAGGAACTCCTCGTGATGGTTGATAACCTGACCCTCGCTATCTTCCACCCACTGAAGCCGTGGCGGGATGTCCGGTACTAGGCTCTGGGGTTCGTAGTAGTCTGGGACGGCCCACTCCTCGTCTTCCTCCATCCCTTCTGCCAACGTCTCCGGTGCCTTCGAGGCCGACGAGTCGGCCTGTGCGCCGCCTATGACGCCGATAGCCTCCGCCTGTTGTTGGCCGCGAAGATACCGGCGCATGCCTGCCTTGGTCCGTAGCAGGGCAGGCTCCTCGACGTTTAGTTTTCTGTTGCCGAAGAGCTGGTTGCGCTGCTTCGCCACCTTGGCGCGATCTTTTTTCGTAACCTGCTTCCAGATCTTATACTCCTCGTCCTCGAATCGTTGCTGGGCTGCTTCGTCAAGGGCCTGCCCCAAGGCCATACCGTTCAGGGAAGGGCCGTCGATATCCATGGCGTCCACATTGCTTCCTATTCCCGAGTGACCGTTGATACCCCCGGGCGTCATGGAGCCACCAACCGGCGGCGTCGCGAAGCCATTGCTGCCGTCGACGTCGGAGCCTTCTCGGTGGGACTTAGCCAACAAGCCGTTGAACTGCAGGACGGGCTTCAGATCCACGTTGGGCGTCCCCTCTTTATGGTCTGAGGGCGCCTTCCTGGATTTAGTGCCCTTTGCGCCGCCGGCGATGCGACCACGAGACGACATTATCGGCTCATCGTCTGAATCGTCGTCGGCGGCGTCATCCCCGCCGTTTTGTTTGCGGCGCTCTTCGGCCTCGACTTCGGCGCGTGGTCGGATGACAAGATCTGGTATTAAGGGGATGAGCTTCTCGGCTTCCTTGCGCATGCCATTGGCCATCCTCCGCAGGGGATGGTTCATGTCCTGGTTATACTTCAAGCAATTGTCCCAAATGAGGTTCAGATCCATGACAAAGTCCTGTTTGGATTTGTAACTCAGCGACTTCAGCTTCTTAGTCATGGTGCCAAGGTCCATAGGTTGCTTGATGACTACGATGGGTTAGTGGGTTGCTGTGTGGTTACGCAGGGCGGCATCAAACGACATACAGTTATAATAATCAGGGGCATCCCTCTTGTTCACCCTCTGCAGGAATGGCGTCGAGTATTCGGTATGAGCCTTGAGCTCCGTCAGGACTTTTTCGAGGGCCTCGTAGAGCTCTTCCTGGTTGACGTTCTCTTCGCTAGCCCACTTGCTCCTGTTCTTGCGGACTTCGTTCATGAGGGAGCGCAACTCGGCATCTGACGCGCGCACCATTTTGCGCTTCAAGTCTATGCGCGCGATGAGGTGCTTGAGCGTCAGACTGGATGCGCCGAGGTTCGCGCTACTAAGCGAACCGTGGTTCTCTCCGGTGCCGCTACTCGGGTTGCTCGTGGTATTCTTGTCCATTTCGGCTTGTAGCTGCTTCTCGGACTCTTCTAGCTGCTGCTGCTCTAGCATGGCGGCGCGGTCGTTCTCTAGGGTATAAAAGAGAGTATGGAAGCTTCGCTTGGCAGCCTCCTCGGTGTCTTTGCGTGCTTCCTCCAACCGCTTACGCGCATCTTCAGAGGTCTTAGCCTGAGATTGCGATAGTTGCGACCCCTGCGACGCATCTTCCCTGGCCTTATCAGAGGACTTGCCGGGGGAAGTAACGGAGTGGACCGGAGAGCTCCCGGATTTGGAGGGCGATAGCAGGCCTTTATTGGCGGCAACGGTGCTCTTGTGCTTGAGAGGAGAGGCGTACGACTCGACGGCACGGGAGTCGCCCTCTCCATCTTCCTCATCATCATCATCGTCATCATCATCTCCGTAATCGTCTTCATTGATAACGCGCTTGACTCTCTTGGCGGGACGTTCCTCGATAGGGGCGTGGTCGGTGGTGGGCGGGAGGGGTTCGGAGAAAGGAAGGGGACGTCTCCAGGATTCTATAGCAGAGTAATTATAGGAGCCGTCCTCGCAGAATAGATGCGCTATCTTCTCTTCGGTCCGGCGATACAATTCGGCGAAACGGGAACGCTGACGGTCATCATCGATATCAGAAGGCTCAGGCGCCAACGCGGTAGAATGATCAACGGGAGTGTAGTTCCGATTGGGAATATCATCGGAATAATGAAATGGGCGATTTCCATTGACTTGATGGGGATTGGGCGCGGGCCAGGAGGGCTGGCCGTTCATGGTGGACATGATAGCCCGGATGGGGAGGGGGGGTGTCAAGGTGATATACGTAAAGTGGGTGTGAAGTCCGCCATGCGTTCCCAATCCGCTACCAGCCAACTACCAAAAAAACGAGGGGGCGCGTCGAGAGGGTAATGGGGCGATTTGTCGGATTAAAATGATATAGCAGAAACGAGCGTCATCGGAATAGATGGCATACGAGTTTTGGAAGGGAAACAGATAGGAATGGCTGTGCCTTGATGGTCGGCGTCCAGGGCGATTTCGCGTATTCTCTAAGGGTGAGGTCAATTCCAAGGTCGCCTTTCTGGCTGCCGGTGCTTTCTTTGGGTCGGAGGTTCGCTGCATGTGAGCGCTGAGCGTGGTAAAGGCAGTAGGCCCCATAAAATTGCGGAGTGCCCTGGCTGTGCGCTGGAGAGGGTACAGTGTGTATACTGTTCGGGGCACCTTCAACCGATGAGGTGCTTCATATATGAACCTTGATATAAAAAAAGGTGCGCCGCACTATCGACACTGTCCGAACTACTGGTAGCCGTGATTCCGCTGACTGCTATCAAAAGTTACGAGCGTCTACTATAGGCTCAACGGGACGACCGCGCCAGTAAGTATCCGATCGCGCGAAGACGGCACAACATACTGCTGAGTATTTCAAATTAATTTATTTATGATCGCCAGAGTTCATATTTTATTCCATATTTTCTTGCGCATTTCTAGCACCTACTTGAAGCTTGCATGTCCATGATGAGAATCCCTTGGCATGTACCTCCGGTCCAGGCGATTAAGCCCACACGAGGTACCACCGCTCCGTACTCAACGGTTCTATAGGTACCTAGGTACATAGAGGCTGAAGGGTCGCCGCAAACCCGCAAGTATCCAACATTGGCGGCCAGCCTGTCTCTCAATGCCTGTCACGTGATGGTTCAGGACGCTCTTCGAACACCGGCAGTCACAGTCTTCTGGAAATATCAGCACTCAGGCTCTAAATTATATGATCTCAATGCTATAAGCCACGTATAAATTTAGATAATTAAGGAAATCTAGCAAGCTTTGCGGGACCTATGACATCTAGGTACCATCAGCCAGAATGCTTGAGTGTGGCCCTTTTTTTTCTTTTTAACTGATATCCATTTCCTATTCGAGACATAGCTACTAGGTAGTAGTAGAAGAAAGCACATACAGATGGGTGACTAGAGACACACTTACCCCTCGCTAGCCGCCGATACCCCACTTTCCCCCATGAGCGCCAGAGCCGCATCGCTAAGGTTGTTACGTAGGTCGCAGGTAAAAGTTGCATGTCGGTTGGCTAATCCGCTGGCTGGCTAGTTCGCTACTGTTCTTAGCACCCTGCGCCCTGGGAGCTGGTGGGACGAGCTTTTTTCGGCTTCCTGCAGCAGAAGGAAAAGGAAAAAAACGTGATTTGGATAACTTGATCGGATCACCTTATCCTAGCATTACTAGGTATTCCCCCATCAGCGTGCGGATGTTCGTTACACAGGGACGATACTGACACCTATTTCCCTTCCCGGCAAAAGACACACTCGAAAATCCTCGAAAGAGACGAAGCCGTTATTTATCCTCCCCCCCACTTGACGATAATGTCGATGAGGACGAGGCTTGGCACTTCTTATCAGCGGTAGTCGACTTCAGTTCAAGAGACAACAATTATGCGCATCCGGCTGCCTTTCGCAGGTTTGTCTTGCCCCCATTACCCCTTCCAAGACCCTGCATATGATCGATCGTTTAGCGGGAGCTTGGAAACTAAAGTGTTAAGGACATCCCGACATCCCCTCCGAGATTTTCTTTTTTTTTTTTCTTCTCTCTCTCTCTCTCTCTCTCTTCTTCCCTTCCCTCGCCATCTATCTTGTTCCAACCAGCCCGGGCTAACGAGAACGGACCCCCTCCGAAACCAGGCGTCTTCCTCCTCCTCTGCCTCCTAGCGGGCTACGCGGGGCTATCCTCGCTGCAGCTCGGCGCCTACGTCGACGACAAGGTCCTGCACCTGCTGACCTTCTTCCTGCTGACGGTCGTGTTCTACTGGGTGGTGGACACAAGCCGGCGGCGCACCGTGAACCTGACGGCGGCCGTGTGCACGCTGGTAGGCGGCGTGGGCTCCGAGTTTGTGCAGTCCGTCATCCCCGGCAACGGCCGCGAGTTCGATGTCACCGACATCGCCGCCAACATCGTCGGCAGCCTAGCCGCCCTCGCGCTCTGCTCCTGGTACCACAAGCGCATGCTCGAGCGCCGCCGCCTCTCGCGTCATCGGTATACCTCAGTTCCGGGTGCTGACGGTGCCGAACTCGAGCTCGGCGAGGGCGTGGGCCGCCACGAGGAGGGCGTCATGGGCGGCGTGGAAGGAACTACGACGCTCGAGGAGGTGGTCGATAATTGGGATGAGAATGCCGTTGATCCCTGGGAAGAAGATGACGCCCTGGACGGGACCGCCGATGGTATAGGGAAGAGTAGCGGGAGTGGCACGACAGCCAAGGGCAAGGATGAGGTCGAGCTGAATAGTCCGACTGCCACCGATGCCAAGACACGAGTCGATTAACCAAGAAGGCAACGCGGGAACGAGGACACGAGATGACGGCATTCCAATGCATTAATGGATGGATATTATGATACCTCGCTGTTTTTATTTTGTTTAACTCTCTGGCGTCAAGGGGCATTCTCTACGGGAGTGCATTATGAGTGTGTCAACGGATCTGCGACTCTCATATCGGAACTTACGCCCCGGGCGGATGGATCTCTGGTGGTCTATAGTTTACAAAAGCGATGCTTTGTCGATCAATGCCATTACCGTTCCAGCGCGAGCCGGGTCTCTGCCCACGAACCACTCGGGAAGTCCAGATCTTGGCTGCTCTTAGTTTTCCTCCATCCGTGAGACTGATTGGACGCCTTTTCTGTCCCTGCTTGACTAGGGTAACGGCTAGTGCCTGGCATACAAGATGTGAAAATGGTCAGTGCCTTCGTGTATGTAGCCAACCTCCAGCTCACAACCCACATAGGCAAGTAAGTTCCTACCTAGGTCGAATACATATCCTATCGTCCTAGGAAATGTCTGCTAGGTGCACGTAGTTCCAGCTGTCGGGGTCGAAACCGCAAGACACTCCAGGCCTCGGTAGGACGGAAGAAATACACCCAAGCTGGATATGGGCGCCGGATAACTATGTGCACGGGGTACCCAAATGCAATGCGCTCTCTCCTATATAAAACCAAAGATATCATTCCTAGGCCTCCCCTCCCTACCGGTACCCATTCCACACGCATACGGAGTGGTTCCCCAGTATACGTACCCATCCCCATCCACCCATCCCTAATTACGTAGCTATCCGCAACACCACAGCACATCATCTAGCACTTAGTATAGCAACCCCAGACAGCACGGAAGCAGTCGCGCACAGCGCCGAAGGGATCCAAGGACTTCTCCTCGCCCTCCGTGTCATCAATATCATCATCAGCATGGCCGCCGCTCTTCTGCTTCGGCCCGTCGGGGTCCATCCGGCACGGCGCGGCCTATCGCAGGGGGCGTTGCTGCTGTGGCGGGGCGTTGCTGCTGCGCTAATAAGTTTCCGTCCTACGAGCGTCGTGTGTTGGTTAACCCGGTTGGGTTGTGTTAGGTGACCAGAAGTCATTTCGGTGTTTCGGGGGTGGGGGTGCGTTTCGATTTTGGCCCCAGAGGGAGAGCTGCTTCTAACTCCTACCAGCCGTTATTGTTATGATAATACGCTTCGCAGCCCGAAGCCAAGCAGGGATGAAAAGGAAAAAAACAAAAAGGGCTGGGGGGTAAGAGAAGATATGTCCGTAATAATGTCGCAAGACCACCAGAGTCAAGCTGATATAACATTACCCCTGATTCCGCTATATGCTTACACACGGATATATCCTTTCGATGCCCGATAACCCAGCACTACCAAGCAAACGCCGCGACGTCATTCCGCATCGCGCCGCACCCCTCCTACCGAATCTTCCCTAAGGCAAAGTTCGCATATAAATCAGCAAGATTGTGTAGATATTGCCCAATGCATCCAATCCCAAGAAGAAGGCGGGTGGCGGGGTTCAATTGCGGATTGGTGTGTTCATTTGCGGGCCCTGTCCGCCCGCACGACGCAGCAGGGGGCAACGAGGCCAATTGCCGGAGGTGGCGTTTTGTCGAAGCGACCTTAACCGATGGAAGTGATTGTTGATATGTGTTAAAACCCGAGACGGCTGAAATCTCAAGACGTTGGGGTCTAGGTACAGGCTTGGCGTATTTCGTACCAAGATGTACAAGCCGTACACCTTTGCCGGCTACACATCGTGAGAATGTTTCTGTATGTGTAAATCCAGGCGTTCCCCTTTCGAGGAGCTTTATCGTACGATGCGCCTGCAATTCAACAGACTTCAGGGGATTTCCAACGCCGCCATGGTCGAACGCTGTTAAATGCGCCGGCGCCGGCAAAGTCTCGGAACGTACGGACATGAAAACCTCGGCTTTATCGTAGCGTCATCGGGGATGATACATGGCAAAGCCGGACGCGCTCTCAGCTGATATTCCCCATGGGATCTATTTCGTAATACCTGGAATACCTGCCTTAAACGTGCTCAAATTTCCAATCCCCATGTGTTTTAATTCGGATCCAAGAGTCCAACATGCCCCTTCTCAGCCCCCGGTTGACGGGCATACTGGCCCCACCGGGGATGCAACCCTGAGCAGAGCAGACGAAGTGGAAGACGTAGGTATCAGTCACCGTACACGATCAGAATCAGGTCTTTGCGTCCCCCTAACTTCCTACCTGTCGCCTTCATCCCTACCAGTTCGCGCTAACTGGCCACGCCCACCAGCTAATCGACGCCGTGAAATCCCTCATCATCCCTTACATCCGGTCGGCGGACGCCTCGGCGGCGGAGCGGGCCACCGGGGGAAGGGCGCCGGCGCCATCAGACCCGGCATCGCAATCGGCCGGCACCGTGCTCGTGGACCCGCACGAGCCCGAGGCGCTGGTGCGGAAGCTGCGCTTCTCGCTGCCGGAGCGGGACGGCCGGGGCAGAGATGGGCTGCTAGAGACCATCGGCGGCGTCCTCCGGTACAGCGTGAACACGTGGGACCAGGGGTTCCTCGATAAGCTGTACTCGAGCACCAATGCCGTAAGCTGCTTTCTTTCGATGCCACCCGCTATCCTAGCTCTTCGTGCTTGGGCGAAGCGGCGAAGCGCTCGTCAATGATTAACGAGCATGTCTAGGTAGGCGTGATTTCGGAGCTGCTCCTTGCGGTCCTAAATACGAATGTGAGTTCTGTCCTCCCTCAATCGTATGCGATAGGAACTTTTCGTCGCGACCGCCTTGTGTTATCCGTGTTCCGTTACAGTTTCGTCTTTTTCAACCCGCCACCAAAACTGGGTGGCATAGCTGCTTTTTGCGTCTTACCTGGTCTCGTAGTTTTATCCTGACGCCTCCAAATAGCTCCATATCTACTCAGTTTCGCCTTCACTTACGATAATCGAGAAGACTACGGCGAAGCAACTCGCCGCGCTCTTCGGGTTCAATGGCCCCCGAGCCGGCGGGATAGTCTGCCAAGGCGGATCGGCTTCTAACATGACCTCCATAGTCGTCGCGCGGAACACCCTATACCCATCCAGCAAATCGGCCGGGAATGCAGGCCACCACTTTGTCTTGTTCACCAGCCAACACGGTCATTATAGTGTCGAGAAGGCCGCCATCACCTGCGGTAGTAAGTCATCACCTAATCAGCATACCTTGGCCCCTTCCCCTATCCAACACACACCCCCTGGCAGAGATATGTCCAAGAACCCATAGACAGACAGCTCTATTATGGTGATCGCACCCCAACTTCCACGAGACCCAATACATTGTTCCGGGCCTAGCTAACCACAGCCGACCCAGTGGGCTCCGCCAACGTCGTCCCCATCCCCGTGGACGGCGCAGGTCGCATGGACCCCTCGGCCCTGCGCGCCGCCATCTCGCGGGCGAAATCCGAGGGCAAGACGCCGCTCTACGTGAACGCGACGGCCGGGACGACCGTCCTGGGGTCGTACGATCCGTTTGCGGAGATATCCGCGGTATGCAAGGAGCACGGCCTGTGGATGCACGTGGACGCGTCGTGGGGCGGTGCGGTGGCCTTCTCGGCGCGGCTGCGGTGCAAGCTGGCGGGCGCGGAGCTCGCCGACAGCCTGACGGTGAACCCGCATAAGATGCTCAACGTCCCCGTGACGTGCTCGTTCCTGCTGACGCCCGACACGGCCGTGCTCCACCGCGCCAACACCCTGCCGGCTGGCTACCTGTTTCACGCCGGCGTCGCGGGCGGGGAGGGCGCGGGCGCCTCCGAGCCCTGGGACCTCGCGGACCTTACGCTGCAGTGCGGGCGCCGCGGCGACGGCCTCAAGCTGGCGCTGGCCTGGGTGTACTACGGCGCGGCCGGGTTCGGGGCGCAGGTCGACCGCGCCTTCGACACGGCGGCGTACCTCGCGACGCTCGTCCAGGAGTCGCCCGACTTCGACCTGCTGTCGAGTAACCCGCCGCCCTGCCTGCAGGTGTGCTTCTACTACGCGCCGGGCCGAGAGCTGACGGACGATAAAGAGGAGAACACGCGGAGGACAAAGGAGATGGTGGCCAAGTTGGTGCCTAGGGGTTTCATGGTCGATTATGCGCCGGGAGAGAAGGGTAGTTTCTTCCGGGTTGTGGTGAACTGCCAGACGCTCAAGAGCACCGTCGACGGCCTGGTGAAGGCGTTGAGCGACGTGGGGAGGGAAGTCATGGAAGAATAGACCAAGCAGCACAGAGCAACAATATCCAATAAATAATCGGACATTTCCAATGAGATATGAACGGTTTCCAATATATCGACTATATCGAGTAATCTCCCTAAATAGAAGCTGCAGAGGTGATGAGATTTCAATTTAGGTACACATGCCGTCGAATGCAAAGGAAGCACAGCAAATGTCGAGGGGAGGTATGACGGGAAAGAGAAACGACTCGAGGGCAACACCCAAGGTCTTAGGTTAAATAAATGCAGCTCTGCCAGGTGAAGAAAAGGAGGCAAGACTAGAGGGTCGGACGAGGGATGCAACATTCATGGCGCGGCCCCGTCAAATGGGTACACCAAAGCTTCTTCTAACCTTTAAGGCAGGTGCCTTCTATACGGCGTACTCCCCCTCCGCTCTGCCATCCCGAGAGACCCAATTGCGCCCGGGCCGAACTTGGACCTCACCTGCCATGCTCCGGCTTGGCTCCGCCGAGATCGACCTAGCCGACTACTCTGCAATCGGACACATGCGTACTACGCCACGGCGCATCGACGAGAGGTTCCCGCACGGTGGGCCGAAGTGGTCGACTGCTTTTCCGAGGGGGAACAGGCGTGTCAACCTCGAAGAGGTTATCTCTAACCTGGATATTGATTCCCTCATAGGCTCTAATCATACAGTAGATCCTACCGAGCCCTACGCATCGGAACCCTATTCAACGACTAGTTAATAGACTCTTGGCCTTACGCGAAGCGGAATCGCGAGCTACTGGCGTTTGCAATACGGAGCAAAATATTGCACTGGGCGATGTGTTCATGCTTGGTATACACTAGACCAAGAATTGAATGTACATCTGCATCGCTGGTTGAAAGTGCCGGTAGACAAGCGTGTGATATTGAATTAGACTGGAACTGATAAGTTCATGTATCATACTAATGTTAGGTACTGACTGGACGTAGGGGTTAGAAAGTGAGCAGCAGCATCGACATACGCGTTGCCCATAAGAAAACTGCAAACCAACATCCAAAGGATATCTGATGATTCTATCTACTTTCTATTAATAGTAATACCAAAAGAAGTGTAATGATCCAGCTATATTTCTCTCCAGACCTACATGGGGAACAGGGCAGGGAAAAGATGCAAAAAGATGATTCGAGGTACCTCTTTGGAGAGGTGCATCGGGAATTGAGCCCGATGCGGGGGTCGAACCCGCAACCTTGAGATTAAGAGTCTCACGCTCTACCGACTATTTGACCGTTAATATACTGAACTATCATATTCGTCTGAATGCGGGATTCCTTACTTGAGCTAACCGGGCAGTGGGAAAATTTGTCATTATTATCTTTGATAAAGGAGCCCCTGTGTGTGGCCCCTATCGGCTACATGGATAAACTTCGGCAGCCACCCTCAATGTTCAAGCCCCTTGCGGACTATTGGGTGGCATACGAGTCAAAGAATCCAAGTTGTAATAAAGACCTATGACTCTAAAGGAGTTACGTAGAACGGCTTATTACTGACGAGTTTGTATACCTATGTTCTAAGGGCTAGATGCACCGTAAGCCGACTTAACCTACCAAACAGCCAAAGGGGCTTGATCCCACCCAAGGCGTCTGCAGTTGTCACTATAGACAGTGTAGCCAGGCACGGCATTGTTGTCTGGAGTGCCATAAACCCGATCAGGCTCGCAGGCGTGCGCGTATCACGGACCGGGAACAAGCAGCTTCGTCGTACTACGCGAAAACGCCGCATCCCCGGGTACACTGAAAGGGCTAGCAGCACCTCAGCGCAATCCGGCGCGCTGAGTGTCCGGAAGTCCCGAATCGCGGTGAGAAAGTAGATGGACTGGGTGTTGTTACCCTTGCGCCAGCTGACGAAGTTTGGAGCCAGGCAGGCTGTGAGAAGCGTTAGTTGGTAATGAGCGCGTAGTCAAGAAAAGGCAATCGGCGGTTCACGAACCTGCAAAAGCCGTCGCCGTGGGGGCGGCCGCCACGGTCTCGGTGTTCGTGACGGTGGTAGTTATGGTGAACGTCTCTGTCGTGGACGCCGTGACCGTCCCAATGGAGGCTCCTAATTTCACTCTGCCGCGACTAGTCCGATCAGAAACGCTCGCGTATGGACACATGATCTCTCCTCAACCCCGTAGTCCTTGTCGAGAACGGCACCAGGTCGTAGCAGACCAATGTTGATCTATGAGGTATACCAACATCGTGCCCATTTAGCCTTGGCACATTGTTTTCGCCGGACGGGCAGACGGATAAGCGCATTATCCCGAATATGTCTATGACCACTAATACTGTTTGCTGCTAACATCTCAGAGCTGAGGCGCCAACACTCCTTCCCGTAAGCGAGGGGTCTGGACCTTGGCCGGATGCACCACCGGGACCCGCATGGTTGCTCGTGGGTAGCTCCAGTCCGAGCCAAAATCTCGCCTGGATTAGAGATTCAAATGCTTTCGCAGCGCCGGCGGTTAGCGTATAGACGCGTAGGGGGTGCTGACGAGAAAACATCCGCGTGGTTGCAGTTAGTAAACGGCGTATGGAAAAGGGGGAGAAGAAGGACAATCGTGCGGACAGACACACGTCTATCAGGGTGAGGGATGTCGCCGAGGGCTGGTTTCCATAATGCTCTTGCTGGCGTGAGTGCAGAGCATGTGCTGGTTATACTGTACGATGAGCAATCCTTTCCTCATCTCATATCATACGACTACGGAAGCGCCGGACGGTAGGTTCTCGGAGATCAGCGAGCCATAGTCCTCTTCGACCTGACCTGACGAACTGCCTTTTTGCGGGCGCTCAGACTCAATATGACCTACGTGCATGAGGATGCTCACTCCGGGTGAGACGGAGACGGCCCAGTTGAATCCCCCTACGTGATATGGTGAGCCTTTGGCTTTAGTCTTTCGGCCCCTATCCGAAGCAGATCGAAAAGACACTGTTCTGTCTCGGACATGCCTGTCCTCCGAGGCGAACCTACCGCCATGGAGAGAATGGACACTCAACCTGGGGTTCAGCAGCGAATCATGCCACTCCTCGTCTTGCTTGGGTGCCGCGTCCTCATGGGCGGCGGGCTGAATAGAATTCCGCGACCGCCGCGTGTGGTAGCAATGTCACCGCTGGCTATCGATGTTCTTCTTGCCTGTCCCCAAACCCGGTCTATATAACACCCAGAAGCCAACCCAGCCGCCAGCCCCCCGGGAAGTCGGGACCTTAATGACGAAAGTCACGCAAACTGCTCGAGGCGCCAACGTCGGCGCTGAACCACGTAATTTCATATAATCTGCGCAGACTACCTAGTGAGAGTTACTTAGTACGAAGCCCGTACACTACAGTAGGTGGGAACACTTGCGTGTTGGTAGCCCGCGGCGGAGCATAGAAGCCAAGAGAAGCAGTTATCGCGGAGAAGGGGGCCCGCCTTTCTCCCGAACTGGTGGGTCTGAACTCCAAGCCCCCGGATTCCGCTCGGGCTCCGCATGGCGCGTTATCGCGGGCTGTGCTGGTCACTTTCGGTCTTTGGCGAGATTGAAAAGTACTTATGTACCGAAACGTACGGGGACTTGTGGTGCTGGTAACGCGTTTATTATTAAATCGCGGATGAAGTGGTTCGCTGCACAAGCTTCCCGGGCTACGTAGCAATATGCAACAGACAAGATGCCCCGGTGGATATCATTGGCCGCTCCGCCTTCCGAGCCGCCCGGTCTGGCAACGTCTCGTTCCTACCAGCAGTCGCTAGACATCAAGGGACTACTGGTCCCTCGAAGTGAGGGCAGTAACAATTACAGGTATTTATAGACTTGGCAGTGATTCTAACGCTTCCCTTTGAGAGAGAGTGCCGTAGTTGCACCTGCGAATCTGATAGCAATGGTCCTTGTGCATATTGAATATGTACCCAAGGAGAAAGTTCCATAGGAGATTCGGGACTTGATATAGAGGCGATATGTTGGCTGGCAAGTATGGAGAACGCCGAGAGGTAGAGCGCTTGCGGCAATTCTTTCATGAGCCTTGACATCTGGTTCACCGGCTGGACGGAAGTGTTGAAGCTAGGTCGGAACAGTCAACACTCGGTCACTTGCCTCCAAAAAAGGCTGAGATGATGGCGTCAGGCGCTATGCATGTTTATCTTATGGGCCCCCAACACGGACTTTTGGGTTATAAAGTTTGAGCTAACTCACAGGCTACTTTTCCCTTCGGTAGTCCTATATTCAGGGGGCGACATCTATGCCCTACGTTGTATAGCGTATTCACCTGCTGTTCACCGCTTGTGCTATGATTAGATACCCCGATCGTAAGTCCTTCATTCGTCAACTTATGCGGAGAAGATATGTTTATTAATCTGGTAATGCGAAGGGGTCCAGGTTGCGTGCCGCTTTAGATTGCCTATGAGGGCTTATTGATGGGTGGGTGGCGTTCACAACTGAGATCTGGAAAATTCATCCCGGCCCAGATTGCCGAAGGTCCCTGTTCCGGGGACTCGGTAAGACCCTTGCCTTAACCACCACGCGAAACCTCATTTGGAAATAAAAACGATGTCAGGCTGTCAGTAGGACCTAGAAACTATGACCCGTCTCCAGGCCTCCCATACTCGTGTCGCTCTCGTGGCGTCACAATAATAACACGAATGGTGGTCTGGAAGGAAGGCATAGTCGCGAAGGCAAAGGAGCATATTTTGTCTTACTGCCGACATGCAAGATACCGCGCGTCCAGGGATACGGAGACCTCCTGCATATATTAATTGGCCACAATTCAGAGAGGAAGCAAAACAATCGTTCATATGGACCTACCAACCGGCACACCACAATCATGCTCTAGTGCTACCCCGCCAATAACCGGTTTGAAATCCCACAGCTCGCGGAATCCAGAAGCCAAGCTGAGAATTCACGTGAGAGGGAAATTAGACGAAGTACCTGGCCTTAGACCATACCGGCTTGCTGGCCTACCAAATGAACCATGTTGCGAGAATGTCACATGCTTCTTGAAAGGGGGTTTTACAAAGGTGAATATCAACTAACTCGGGCTCTGTAAGGACGGGATTCCGTCAATGAGGGGTTACGTCAGGTATCCAGTCTAGAGGACGTAGCGCGGGAATTAAGTAAGAGCGGCAAAAAATCCCATGTAGAGGAGATGGGATTTTCCAGAATGCGGGGCGAATGCCCATTCATACAGAGATCGGCAATGACCGCCGCCCTGATTGGTGCCGGAAAACTTCTCCGTTGCATGCCTTGCGATAATACGCCAGAGATATCCGGAAATAATATGCATAGTCTGCCATTTTGATGCAGGATGACTAGCTGGTTTTCGAAAGTCCCGCGGGCACATCTTGAACCGGGAAAAGGAGATCGCCAAGATTACGAATGCGCTCCAGCCACAGGTGGCTCCTCGCATCGTGAGAAGAAGTGAGGTTTGATTGGACCCAGACAACGACTGGGGCCGACAAAAATTGTTAGTGAGCCAAGTACTTCTGCCTTTGAGACCCAGTGTGAGACCAGTCCCAATGCGGCGGATGTTTTGCTCCGGCCTGCGCAAGCTGTGCTCTGCGCCATCCTTGTTTCTGAACCACATCCCCCAAACACGATACGCTTGGATGCCTCTTGGCTTGGCTTCCACATTTCAACAACCACTCGGGTGCGTGCGGGCTCAGGGAGCAACGGGGTTGGCAATCATTTAGGCGAAACTTCTCACCCCTGCTTCGTAGAGGAGCTGAGGTGCAATAAGGTCCTGGTGGGATGTGAAAGTCGGCTAGTTGGGTTGATGCCCAGGTTCGTCCACAGCTCTTCGCCTGAGACACCCCGGAGCAGAGGCCGTGTCGCGTCAAATCTTAAGATCGTCTAATGATTGCAAACGAAATAAACGCGATGAATAAACGGAATGAAGGGAACCAACCCCACATGGTAACATCGGCATTGGTGACCTCGTTCTTCTCGTTATTCGCTCGTGCCCCTCCACTTAGAATAGAGGAGCAGCCCAGGCGCGGCCCAACAGCGGTCCCGGTATAACTGGGCGGCTATAAGGCTCTATAATTCAGATTTAAGCTGTTAGACCCCTCTTTTGAGTGAGTTTGAAGATACTACCGGCGAACTATATTATATCTAAGGTCCTGTTCGGGTGACTTCTGCCCGAGTTAAAGTTCGGGCGAAAACACATATAGTTCGTTGCGTTAAAGCTGTGCTAAACCTTATTGCACCTGATTATAAATCGTGTTAGACTGCCCCTATGAGAGGCCTACAAGTATCACTTCCCAAGTGCTACAAGCTTCTAAAGTGCAATTGCCGAGGTTTTGGAGGACGCAATAATGTCGCCGTAGTTATATATTTTGACATCACATGCGGCGGTTTAAGTTCGATTTGTATACTGCGGTATAGCAAATGACTTAGGGGCGCTAAAGTTTAACTCCTTTAAGTTTTCAATGCCCTCTACTTTCGTGCTCTTCGCCCAAGACGCATGGGTTATGTGCATCCCGCTCCCTGGTCAAGAACAGCTGTGTCCCATGTTACAGGGCCATCAATTTAGGGGACAAGGGGTAAAACCCGCGGCTACCCCGACGCCAGCAGGGTCAAATTAACTTCTTAGGATAGGAGCGGCCCGATCGAACAGAGACGCCGAGTTAACGACGATTCAACGTTGATCGGCCTGAGTTATGTGAATCGGTGATGACGTGGAGCCCAGGGCACGGGCTAACCATTCGGGATCTCTTACCGCCGCCCGCTATACATTATTAAGCTCCTTTGCCGCCCAGCCGTTAGTTGAGCGATCTGCCAAGTCGAGAGCTCCCGTCGTGATCAAGTGAGAATACCGATCCACTGAATAGCAAGCAGCGGCGCCGTAGAAGCTGGCGGAACGTAGCCCGCATCTGCACCAAGGGAGGAGAATACTGTAGTACGGCACACGGAACCCAAATTTGGCATGACCTGCCGACAGCACATGCCAAGGCAGAGGACAGTAAAGTTGACGCCTTGTGGGCTAAGCGATAACTGTTATGAATACAAATATGATGCTCCAGAGAGATTAGGTAATTCCGTGGCGTGCCTACCATTGCCATTATACATCTTACATACTACAGATAGACATTTGATGTAATCTTGGGACGGCAAGTATCGATGGCATGATTTCTCCTAGTGAAGAACTTAAAGGGAATGGCATTTGCAGCACTCGAGTAAGTTGCATCTGCTGATCAATAAGTACATAATCCGGCTACACATACAAGCCAAGCGTGATAGTATATATACACCTGGGCAGTACCTATAGTAAATAAAAGTGGCTTGTGGCAGATGCTCTGAGGCTTACCCAGGCAGAACTGCGCTTAACCTATTTTGGAGCTACTTCACAGACTATCTCGGGGCTTGGAGCGGAGTAAACCTTGCGCTTCTGAACTGACTCTCCAGTGTCGATTGGTTCCCGGCATTTTCATCACGATCGATCGCCACCCTGTACGTACCTCCCGCATCCGAGCACGTAAAAGGGATCCCTGCTGATGGTCCCAATCGAATATAGTGATTGCCATGGCACTTGGATGGAGTTGTTCCAACGCGCGATCTCTACGCAATTCGACCCATGCTGAGCTTGTACCTGCCGTATCATCGGGAACCACGACATGGGGAGTTATTATATATTGTTTTTCTGTCCCATCATTATGTTCCCAGGGAGAATGTCCCTGGACACATCCGGACCATATCTGAGACCAAACAAATTAAAAGCCCTCATCTCACATATTGGAAGGTTGTACCCGAACAGGTAGCTTGCAATATCAACAAACCAAATCCTTAATTACCTTATCATACTTGGGAACGAACGCCCCGGAAGCTTCACAAGCTCTTGGTCGTTTGAGCTGTCCTTTCGGGAAACAGCATTCCAAGCTAAACACGCCCAGCTTTGAACAAGGAAGAGTATAACAGACTCCCGGGACGCAGAAGTCGCCCTTTGTTAACCTTCGTGCCTGCATCACACAAGGTCCAGCCCTCGAATCTCCCCAACTTTCCTCGGCTAAGCCCGCCTCCTCCTTGGAGACCACAACAGCGTCTGTTGCTGGTTCACAATTAAGATAACTTGAGGGATCCGCTGGTAGCCAATTCCACGTGGTTTTTGCCCAAATTGTGTTTCGTTAGCATTGCTCTTGCGAGGACATCCAGTTCTCGAAGTTCCTCTTGTGACCTCTATCCTCGTTATCGTCTCCTCCATGCCGAAACGAGCACTTGGAACAGCCATGCCTTCAGCTACGGCTGCTGGTGACAGGGTGCCACCTGTAAAGGTGCAGAAGGTAAGACTCCAGTGAGCTGTTGTTTTACCTCCCAATTGAATTCAACAGGCATCTAATATTCTTTGTAGACGGAGAGATCACACGAGGAGAATCAAGAGCGCGCATACATTGCCGCCTCGAGACGTGCAGACCGGAGCCTAGAAGCGAGAGTACAGTCCGCCAGGATGGCGTCCGAGATACACCGGAGGCGGACAGGACGAGGGCTCAAGGTGACGGAAGAGATCGTGCTGCGGGAGGAGATGTACGAAGAGGAAGAGGACGACCTGCCTCGGCACTACAAGTACCTCACAGCACACCTGCAGACGAACTCCCCGGACATGAACAGCAGGGTAAATGCCTACATCACCACACAGGCCGCAATGGCTACGATGGCGCGGTACAACGAAGTGAACAGACTCTTCAGCGAATCCTTCCCCACGGCACAGGGTCATCATCAGCAGCAACTCAACCAGTCAATGTATACGGCTCCTTTCGTGAACACGGGGCAGTTCTCACCCCCACTTCCCGGCAGGGGAACAAGCTCGCCCGCAGAAGCATCCCTCACCAGTCCCCCGCAGGCTCCTAGGAGACAGTCTCATCGCGACAGTATCGATACGAGGATATCCATTGTAGACAGTGTGGCTTCGCCCAGCAAATCCACGGTTTCGTCGCCTCCTGCGCTCTCGTCCAGTTCGTCGACTACGCCGGAGTCGAGGAACACTCCGTATCAGACTCCCGCATCCGCATTTGCCAGCCTCCAGCTCAATCCCCAACTGGCACAGCAGGCTTCTTCTTCGTCCATCTTCACTTCTGAGCTCCCGAACGAGGCGAAACAGATGGCCAACATCGACATGAGCGATCCGATGGCCATGCCTTTTCTCGGCTACAATTCGTCCGCATGGTCTATGTTCACACAGCTCCCCGGAGGGATGCCGAAGCAAGATGGAAAGGGTTTTGAGCATGTCGACGAATCTTATGGGCCACCGGACGCGACTGGAGATGCCCCCAACATCAGAGAGGCCATAGCGTTCCCGTCCCTGGAGGCTTCGGTTGATTGTCTCGATATCCCACCAGGTGGCTACAGCCGGACGGGCACTCCGGGCGGCGGGGGCGGCGGCGATGGTTGGGAGAGCTTCGTTGACTTCGGATCTGAGCACTGATACAACTCGGCGCCTCAATCTGCTCCCGGACACTGCAGCGGTGCCGCTCTCGACCGTCCCGCCCAAATGACTGTGTGCACGAACTTAAAAATTTTGTCTCTTAATGGCGTTTCGACTTCATGATGATACCACGCTTCATGTCTCGTCCCTATTAGGGTTTCGACAGCGCATCTTTCGGTTTACAGGCATGAGAGCGATATCATTTCATGTTTTTCCATCTGTTCTCTTTCCTCACTAGTGGCATTTTCGGTCCCAAAAGGCACATACGGGCACAGAGGAACGTGGCGGTTTTCTTTACTTCACACAACTACCTATCAAGTTAGAACTACCGGTATTGTAATGTACAGTTCCCAATTTGACGACAGCCGCCCGGCGGAGGCTGGAACGAAACGGTCGAATGGCCGCGGGTACTCCAAGGTACTCGACAAACCGCGACACACAACAGCTGCGTTACTAGACGCACTACTAGACACTGCAGGGCACACTGACGAAATGGTGGTTTACAAGCTTGGAGATGATGAGGAAGGACTCGGTAATCCAGATGTCTCGCGAGAGCCAGCAGAGCCTGGCATGGAGGGGCGATATCATTCGCCCCCATTGGCAGAAAACGATTAGGGGATGAACAAATGACTGGCTTGACGATTGTCCTGAAAGATGGCTTTCTCTACCCCCGGTCCCTCCCCCAGCGGAGGTGGAGATGTACCTTCGTTACTGAGAATACCGGGAGCGTAGGACGAAAGAAAGAAAGAAAAAAGATAGCAAAACAAAGCAATAAAGGACAAAATACAAAGTTCATGCAAAGGAGAAATCCCGGACGTCAGTCCCTAGTCAGTGAGTGGGCGCCTGTGAATTTACGCATTGGACGGACTCTGCCTTGCAGCTGTGTGGATTCAGCTAGACCACACACCTCCTTTGCATGCATGTCTCCCATTGGCTTATTTTGTAGGAAGAATATTTGCGATACGTGAAATTTCGCAATTATCAAGGGTATCTCATAAACGACCCGCTTAATCCCCCTTAAACTCCTAACCCCAATGCGCCTAGCAACCCACCCACGATCAACTATTCCCCCTTATCACATGCCATGGTCGCCGAAGTACTCCCGCGTCATGGCGGCGACGGCGGCTCTCAATGTTTGCCATGCTCACCTCCCCTATAATTCCCATATTCGTCAGTATCATCACGCCACCAAAAATACTGGAAAGGAGGAAGGGGCGATAAACGTACTTGCCACCCTGGCTACCGCCATCGCTGTCGGCCTTGTCCTCGCCCCCGCTGCCGCCAGCACCAGCACCCGCAAACTCCTGCGCCTTGGCAGGAGCAGCACCTTCCCCCTGCTGCCGCCCGGGCGGGATGCGCGGGCCGACGAACGAGTCGTCGACGGCGGGCCCACCACTGCTGCCGTGGCTCACGCCGCGTCCGCGACCCATTCCGGGTGCGGAGGTGGGAACAGTAGCGGGAGCAGGACTAGGCGGCGCAGGAGCGCGACGGGGGCCGCCACCACCGCCACTGCCGGCGAGCCAGCCTCGGCCGGTGGCCGAGTTGTATATTGCATAATTAGCAGTTACGCCAGCGGGTTCCTGATTGCCGCGACCCTGGTTCTCGCTGGCACCGCTGCCTGGTCCGGTTTGTCGATTCCCAGCATTAGAGTCAGCGGTGTTGTCGGCCTCGGCTGTGGGGGGCTTCCTTGTGCCGGACATGTCGTACCCTGAGCGGCCCATATTTGCCTTGGTAGAGGGGAAAGCTGTTTTCGAGAAGAGAAGAGAAGAGAATTGCCTGAAAATGCGGAGAGGGCGGCGGAGGGCTTGCTTTTTCGTTAGCGAGCGTGAGGTCTATAGATGCGCAAAGTATATGGTTATGGGATTCGGATGGTTGGCTTGAGTATAACTCGGTAGTATTAAGAATTCGCAAATTCAACGCGGTCAGTATATAACTTTGCTGGTGGTAAGAGATAGAAGCATCAAAAACGTTACGTCAAGAGTCGACGTGGTCTTCTATATAACCGTGCTGGTTTCTCAAGAATTTGGGGCCGTCTGACGAAAGATTGGCAGTCACTTCAGTTTGCATGAAGTTGGTGGTAATGCGGATGATGGTATGTATGTGGACGAGAAGACTTTCCCCTGAATAGTGAAGAAAACGGCAACAGGAGGAGTTAAGGAGCTTAGAAAACATTGATCAAGTGTCTCTCAATGATAACGGGAAGTCGTTGCAAGTGACTTGACCGAGGGTGGAAGAGTGTTGTGCACCAATAGCGCAGTCTTTGCCATTGCAGAAGCTCGAGGCTGGAAGGTGTAATTCTTATTTCACCAACGACGACGAAGCCGTAGGGGGTTAGCGTATTCCGGTTGAAAGGTTCTCTATAGGCAAGAAGTCAAACTCCCCAGGGAAACAGGATGTCTAGTCGCTTGATGGTTAAAGAAAGAAGCCGGAGTATAGTGTGTGAAGAGGTCCCTCTTGGATATTCAACAGCCAAAAGAGAAGGATATCGACAATAATTTAGTTGTAAAGGCTGTTGTTGGAAAATAGAATGGTATCGGCGTGGTTCAGACTTGTCTCGCCGATGTGATGGTTTATTTAGGTCGTCTTACCATGGACTTGAGGTCCTCCTGGGTGTTGAGTTGGGTAAGTAGCCTTCGGATTCTATGACTTCGGCAACTAGTTGCTGGATGATCTTCTCGGCCGAATGTCAGGAGTGTCCTGTGAGGTGAGTCGTGGGTGTCACTGCGGGTCTCGCCGTCCTCCTCAGGGCGAGTCCATCAAGGCTTTCAGAGCTCAGTGGCTGCTCGACTTCAATGGCAGCTTCACCAGACCCTCTGCGATATGCGCTAGATGGTGGCGTCTTGCTCCTGCGCGTGGGGGTTGAGCTGCGCAAAAAAATCCTTTAAATGGTGAGAGAAGAAAGGCGTAGGTGGTGCTTGACTTTCAAGTTTTCCCCTAAATAGTAAAAGGATATTGATGGTGAAAGGATATGGTGTTGGCGATGTTTATGTAGATGTTTCTCTGGAATAGTGAAAGGAAATCAATGACAAGAGGTGAATAAAATCGGCATATTTGTGGATGGCAGATCTCTCTTGGGAATTCGACGATTAAAGAAGAAGGAAGTCAGCGTGTGCTACGACAGTTTCTCTTAAACAACATCAACATCAATAGAAGGGCGTTGGCAATAGGGAAAAGGTCAGCGATGCTTAGTTGAGAAGGTGGCTTAAAAATTCAACGATGGACGGAGAACGATGTCGATAATGCTTGAGTGAGAAGGTTTCTCTTAAATATCAGAAAGGATATCGACAAAATAGTGAGAAGGAGGTTGGCCATGTTTGCATGAGAAGGTTGGAAGTGTTGGTGATGTTGAATTTATTGCAGAGTTATTTATTGGACTTGATCTGCTTGCTTATATAAAGGTTCGTTGATGTTAATTCACATTTGGCAAGAACGAATTGTGCAAGAATGAAACTGCATTGATCTATTATGGTATCTCTTCCTACATCCCACTCACTACGCTGCCCCCTCAATGACCCTTCTGCGTTTCCTATCGTTGTCACCGACTTTTATGGAGTTTGCCCCGCTCTGAAATCCCCTAGGGGCCTTAGGCTGGTGCCCCCTAGGCGGCTGTCCCGTAGGTTGTTGCTGTCTCCTAGGTTGCCGATCCCTGGGGTGCTGTCCACTAAGTTCCTGACCCCTAGGCTGTTTCTGTCTAGAAGCCGCCGCCGCCGGGTCAGGCGCCGAATCGACCTCCTTGGCCCAAGAAACCCACTCGCTCCTCCGATTCCTCCACAGGTCGCCCTTCCAGTTCCGCCACACGCGGCGGCCCTCAAAAGACTCGCGGAGCTCCTGCTCGTGCTGGCCCAGTTGCTCCATGATGGTCTCCTTGAAGTGAAACGGCAGCGAGATGCCGTCGCCTCTGGACGGTGTCGCGATGACAGCGCTCAGGACCCTGCTACCATGCTCCGACTTGGCCAGCTCGAAGGCGTGGGGTCTCAGCGCGGCAACCAGTGTCTTGTGGAAGATCTTGTCCCGCGACGGCGTCGATAAGGCGTCGGCTAGAACGTGTGACGTCGGCGCCGAACCCGCTGCAAGCTGTATTACGAGCTCTTCGGGAAGGGCAGACAGGGACATCTGTATGGCTCGACGAGGTGAGCCCGGTATGGCTAGCAACGTAGTAGCCAGATGTGAGCCGTGTGAAACAAGGGCTGGCCGATTTTTGGCAAAGGGCTCCGGTTCCTTCTTCTCCTCGCTTTCACCTGATTCTAGAAGGCAGAGCTTCGGGACCAATGGTTTGGCGTCCGACCCATACGCGTCAAGGAGTGCCTTGGTTAGCATATCGATCTCGGAGGTGGCTTGGCGGGCTTGGCATCGCTCAAACAAGGTCTTGACCACGTTGAATCTCGATAAAGATATCAACTTCGGAATTTCAGGCAATGTCTTCTTCACGGCATCCACCAAATCCTCCTTGTTGAGGCGGTTGAGAACTCGAATGGCCGGATATGACGCAATGTCGTTCCGCAGCAGGCTGTGTATTCGATCCTCAAAAACATGTTTCCAGAGAGCCTTAAAGATCTTACCCGGACAGTGGGTAATGAGGACCTCAAGAATCCTGGAGCCTATGGCGTCGTACAGCATACTATTAACGAAGTCGGATGCCTCCGTGGTAGCATCTTTCAAAGTGGTAGGGGCTCCTGGTAGAAGCCGCCATAGTAGTGTCATCTCTCCCGACTCGCCCTCGGATTGAGAGCTCAAGGCGATGTCCAGCTCCAAGAACAACTGGAGCACTGGGTTGCCTGTAGGATGAGTTGCTAGCACACGCAATTCCGTAGTGCTCATTCCCTTGGTCGAGTCATCGATGATCTTCTTAGCGGCCAAGGTAAATGAGGCGGGTACTGGGCGAAGTTGACTGCTTAGCTCGCTCTGGCTATTTGTTGTCCACGGAGCCGTTATCTGTTCCTTCTTCTTGCTGTGTATTAGAGATTTTGTAGACGATTGTTCCAGGGGCCGGCCTGAGAGGATTATCAGGAGAACGCGGAGAGTGTGAGAGGCGAATTTGTCGGTGAGAAGGAAGCCTAACCGGCCTTCCAATTCGTCCAGAGTCAGAAGGAACAACTCCTCCATATAAGGCAACGGCTTCTCTTCGGTGTCATCCGGTATATCGTCGCGCTCGCCTCCGAGTTCTCGTGTGACTATGGGGGCGGACTGCAGGAACAGCGTCTCGCAGCAATGACTCGCAAACCTGTGCTGGATGAGGTTGAGGAAATGGCCGGCAAACTGTTCGAATAACTTCTTCTTCTGGCGCGTATTCGACATGAGAATCAAGCGCTCCATAAGCCTAGAGCACGACTGACTGCATGACAGTTTGAGTTCTTTGCCTTGCGCCTCGGTAAACACTCCGGCCAAGTAGAGCTGTCGCTCCTCCTGCGACGGGAAGTCGTCGATGTCGAGTTGCTCGTCGACCGAACGGAAATACTCTTGTTCTTCGTCGGATAGCATGCCAAAGAATTCGCGATCGGCCGGGGGAGCCCCTCCAGGGCCCCGTTGTTCATACCCATCCTCGAATGTCGCATCTTGGTCTTTCGCAGCATCTCTTTCCTCCTCTACTCGCTGTCTCTTGGCGGCATGGCTTGCCTCCTCAGCAGCGAAGGCTTTCTCGCGTCTCTTGCGTTTTCGCTCATCGCGAATAGCCTGGCGTTTCGTGCGAGGCTTCGGCATTGTGCGATTATGGAGTTGAGACATGCATCGCAGGTGACGTTCCGATTCATTCAAACCGAAGTTTTCCTAGGGAATTTTAGTGGGGCGCCTCAGAAGAGCGACGATAAGCAGCCTTATCCTTATCACATCGAGTGGTCTTATCGTTGCTTAACTCATCATGGGTTGCCAGTATCTACAAAATCTAGACTAGTTAATGGGCAACCACAAATCCACCCCGGGCGTGTTCCGTCTTGTGGGGCTTCGTTTTAAATGAAAGCTTTGAAGAGTTCTATTTTGGCGGCGTTCTACGAAGGACTAATCATGCTTTGCCCCATCTGCTATTTGTGCACTTACTACGCCGTAAACATTGCACCCACTCTAAACGGAACAGCCACCGACACGCCCGGTTTTTCCTGAGCTGTAGCCATGTTTTCCTTACTGTTACAGATATCTCTCTTCTTTACGGGGTATACTCTCATCAACTGAAGTCCTTGGTGTTTACCAATCACTCTTGAGTTAGTTCCGACTTTACAAGAGCTATTGGCAAGCATCTGCGAAGGGGTCTACTATGGTAAAGATGAAGGATTGCAGCGCTAGGTCAAACAAGGCTAGAATACATGGAATGTTTGCATCCCAGGTGTCTAGGCACCATCAGCTCAGATCATAATAAGCTGGGGACTCCCATGCAACTTCCCAGTCAGCCCTACATAAGTACTGGTAGCTGAGGAGAGGTAATAATGGGCACGTCTTGATCATAAGTGGCACTGGTCCGAAACGCAGAAGCAAAAGCTAGATCTGTAGGATCTACTTCTCGAGCTCCGTGACCTTCCGAGTAGTATCTCGCCACATGGACTCCCTCGGACCTCTGTTCAATACCCTTGCGGGTATAGGGCTACTCCTTGCGATTGCTCGCGTTTTCGGCTTCGTGTCGGCAGGATGGCGCTTCCGAGCCCGCGTCGATCAGTTACAAAAGTTGGGGAAGGTGGGTGCTTCCGAATGCGCTCTTGGTGATATCGCTGCTAACAGCGGAGCGCCAGCCAATGCTCCCGCATAACATATTATTAGGGCACCTGTTACAGGCGAAGCATGGCGCTGACGACCTGCCGCCGGGAGCACACAGTTGGTACATTTTGCACTGGATGGCCAGGAAACTTGGCCAACCGGACGCTTATTACTTTGATCCGTATCCCGTCAACAATCCTATGCTCATCGTCCTGGACCCGTATCTCGCGAATCAGGTCACGTCCCACTCGTGGACGGGTGCTGAGAAACCCCCTACTCTTGCTAATTGGTTTGAGCCAATCAGTGGCGGGGGAGGTGTAAATTTGTTCACTCAGAATGGTCAGGAGTGGAAGCATGACCACAACATATTCCTGCCTTTCTTCAGCAACAGCAACCTCGACGCTGCCATGCCCATCATCATCGAGCAGCTCATTATTCTACGGGGCATACTCCGCCAGAAAGCTCAAGCTGGAGGTGATATATTTCACCTGGAGCCACTGACCCTGTCTCTGATGAATGATATTATCGGACGAGTGGTATTCAATGCGGAGCTCGGAAATCAGACAGTTGGCTCTCATCCTCTCTCCGAGACCATGCTCCGTCAGCTTGGGCTGAAGTTTGCCATTAATGATGTAGTGGATAACCTTGGCCAACTGAACCCTTTAACAAAGTTTAGAACTTGGAATAATGGGCGGATCCTTGACAATCACGTTCGAGACCAAATCAACAAAAGGGTGGTCGCATTCAGAAGTGCCAAGGCACAAGAAGAGAGGGACGTATTCAAGTCTATTCTCGACCAAGCCCTCGAAACTTATTACTCACAGCCGGGACGGCGACAGTCGGATCCGGTAGACGGGAACTTCATGGAGATGCTCTGCTCGCAGCTGCGTATGTTCTTCTTTGCTGGCTACGACTCGACTTCAGCGGCTATGGTGGCATGTTGCTATTTGATATGGAAGCACCCCGAAGTCCTCGCAAAGCTGCGCGAAGAGCACGATAAGGTCTTTGGAAGGAATTTGGCTGCTTGCGCTGACAGGATCGCGGAAAACCCGGCCATACTGAATTCGCTACCGTACACCACTGCAGCTATTAAGGAGTCAATGCGACTCTTCCCACCCGCCAATGGAATACGCGTAGGATGCGCCGACTTGGTGCTGAAAGGCCAGGATGGCGCCGAGTATCCCACTGAGGGTTTCATGGTCCAGATGAACCATTTCACCATCCACCGGAGCCCGAACGTCTGGGCGCGACCGCGCGAGTTCCTCCCCGAGCGGTTCCTCGTCGGCCCAGGGCACGAGCTGTACCCGGCCAAGGGCGCCTGGCGGATCTTCGAATACGGGATGCGCAACTGCACCGGCCAGGCGTTCGTGATGAAGGAGCTGCGGGCCTTCCTGGTGCTCCTTGCCCGCGAGTTCGACTTCCAAGAGTGCTACGGCGAGGTGTTCGCGAGCGAGAAGGTGGACCTGTCGAACGTAGATTATGAGAAGGCGTACCTGGTTGAGGCCGGGTCGGCACATGCCCGGGGCCAGTTCCCTTGTCGGGTCTCTCTGAGCGGCTATGTGCGCGGAGAGTCTGGCATATGACGATCCCACTTTGCCGGTTCGGACGGTGTGCTTGATGACATTGCATGTGGCATAATGTATGATATAATCGTGAAACAAAATTAATGGATATTATTCCACTCTTATCTCTGTTTACTGTCAAGATCTGAGATATGGTTACGTCACGACCCAATAATGCTCATAAATCGCGTTCGTAGTGTAGGAATACGTATATAACCATATACCGCTCGAACTAACACAGTTCAAGCGCCCGGTCTTTTATCAGAATCCAATATGTAGGCTTGTATCAACGTCGTATTGGAATTGAGATATGCCTGTGTGCTTGTGCGATTCTCCTTCCTGCCTTGACTGCATTCTCCCGAATCGAACCCCACAACAGCTGCCGGATTCCACATCACATCAGAGGGAGGTGCATGGCCGTTTGTCATTGACTCAAATGTAGTCAGCTTCCTGGGCTTTTTAACGACTCAATGCTGATACGTGGAGAGGGAAAGCCAACTCGGACACTTTTCACCTCTCCGTTCAGTCTCCCCTTTTCTCGGGACCCTTTATGCTGTCAATCAAGTACTGCTCCCTCAAAATCCAGGTCTCCAGCACGTGGCTACCACGGTGCACCATTGCGATGCTGGCAAACACTTTAGCTTCCCTGAATTTTTGTATGGAGAATAACGACCTAACGCACCAGGTGGTCTTGATGTTGCTCTCACATTTGTCCATGCCTTGAAAGGAGACTTTCGCAGTGCAACTTGGTCTGAGAGCAGCTGTTTTCCTCCTTCGAATGAGACCTAACTATGACAGCAATATCTTCGTCTACTAATGTCTGAAATGGTATATCACCAGGCCTTCTTCCAACAAACCTTTTATATCCGTCATAACCTGCCATTAGAGCGGCGTCAGCTGAACCTTACCCACCAAGCTCAGGTGAGCCTGTCATGTCAGTTCTCCCCAACGCTCGCTTCTCCCTCACAGTCATTATGTCATTCCATGATGTTACAACGAAATCACATTAATTGACTGGGGACTCTAGAGTTTCCCAAGAGAACACCATGCGGCTGTCTAATCTGATGGAAGATAATCTCACGTCATTCACGTTCGTCACTTCGCTTGCACCGATATTGGGCTAATAGTACCTTAGCAGACAGTTTAGTTTCAACCCTGGAATTCACACATCCCCTCGGAGACCCTCCAGCACAGAAATCGCTTACATATTTTCCAGTATTGCGCCTTACTCGTTTGCTCAGGAGGCTAGTACTCCACGTGACTGCGAGTGTCTGAGGCTTCTTCTGTTTGCGAGTTTAGGGGGCGGGTGTTAGCGTAGAGCTAATGATGGGACCCTGGGGACCTGTATTCAGTTTTGCGTGGAAAACGCAGCCAGTATCTGAAGCTACATACCCTTCGGTGTTACTCATATCCGTTCCCCTAAAGAGACAAAGAAACATTTCCTACTATCTAATAGATTAGATTTGTGTTTCAGATGCATCTCACGTCTGGGTCATGGTATGCCCAGCATTTGATTTATGGACTTTTTGAACTTGCTGATGGACGTGACGGATTTGACGAAATCATTTCATATAGGCACATTTAGAATTGAGGGGGTTTGGCTCTTGAGCGTGTTGACTCATGAATTGCTTTTGGTACATGCTGTAGCTAATAGGGGCTGAAGTTGCCACGTACGTTCCCTTTGCTCGGGGAAGAGATCTCGATAGCATAGATTAATGCCCCTTCGCCCACATGCGCAACTTCCCTACAGATTCTTGTACCAGTAGAGCTTCCTATTTTGCTACTCTCTAAATTGCATCTTCAGAGGTCCAATTGCCCTATACGTTGGAACGTTAGGGCCGGAATAAAAATGTAATTGAACTGCTGCGAGATCGACAAAAAAAATGTTAATGCCATTTAACAAGTGTCCCTGGCGCGATGGACGAGAAATGTTATTCAAAGCGTGAAACCTGCCATAAACCAAAGGAATATGAAGGCCATGTTATCCGTGGCCACACGCAATGCCCCCCAAATCGAACCATGAACGCCGTCAACTTCGAACTCCAACCATACTTAGAGCCAAGACGCAAGAGAGAGTTAATATAACAGACGGTAGACATGTGTGAGGAAACAAAACGAAAAGAAAAGAAAAGGAGCGAGAAAGTCCACCAAAAGAAAGCGAGCCTTCTCCTCGCCTACCATTAATTACCAGAAACGGAAACGGGCAAAGAGAACCCGAACCCGGCCCCGCCCCCCAACCCCATGAACGACCCAGTACCCAGTCGACATACTTCCACACCACAGGGCACCATGGCCACCTGTACCTATACCATCTCTGCCATTTTGCAGTATTCCCCTCTCCACTGTCTTTGCCGAACAGTCTCCACCGCAACAGGGGTCGCAGGCATGCGTAGGATGGCAGCTAGGTCCCGTTCGCCTGGGGTCCTCCGTTCACCTGGTTCCCCGCCGCGGTATAATCATACTCAACAGTGTCCCGGGTCTTGAAGGTGCCAATCTTGTGGCCGTAGGTGTCATTGGCGAGCGCTTCGTCGCCTTCCCCTCGCTCCTTTTGGCACTTTCTACATCTGACATCGGCGATGTCGTTACCGGCCTGGCATCTGCTGTATCCGACTGGCCCCATGCAACCCCAATGTTTGGTGGTGTTTCTGATGGGCTCCTCCCCCATAATACAGGTACGTGAGGTCGAAGTGGAATGCAGTGAGATGTATATGAGAGCGGGGAGGTAAGCAATTTTGATGACCGAAGTATAAGGCTAGAATTAGGTGATAACCCTACGTTGTCTTGGGAGAATTACAATCTTGGCAAAAGCCTGCCTGAAGGAGGGTTTGTGTAGGCCTCCGCACTTCTTCGAAGCCTCCTTTCAAATGATAGTTTCTCTTAACCCGCTGTCGGGAGGTCTTCATGGCGCAGTGCTGGTTTCTAACCTGTCCTGCCGATATGGTGGTGAAATTTTTATCTTCAGGCTCGACGGGTATCATGACGGGTATCTCGATCGTATCACCTGAGCCACTTCAAGTGTGGTTCACTCGCCCCTATCTTCGTGTTAATCGCATCCAGCCTTCGATATATAACACTCAGCTCACCCTTTTCTTTCTTCGTTAATATTGGTTGCAATATCTGTAAGACATCCGCAAAATCGATTGGCCGGCGATCGATGCTCTTCATACAATTTGGCCTCGAAGCTCCGTGAACCCTATGTTGGTTGGGGATATTCATTGTGCTTGCATGCCAGCGGTTCTTGAGGTCTGCATGCATCGAGTTTGCAGGCTGCGAATCCGAGTTACACAAAGCAAACTTTTAATGTGGGATATATAAAGGGGGAGGGACTAACATCTCCTTAGCGTTGTCTGGTGACTTCTGTAAATATAGAAAGATGATGTGAACAGCCAATCTAAAGCCTGACCTCGTACTTTCCCTCCGCTCCTAAGCGCCAACTACGCAATCGCCACTGGGAGCAAATTTTACGTTACACAGACCTGTCGGCGCAATAACGCCACGCGTACCCCGGTAGATTAGAGATTATAGATGGCCTGCCGGAAAACCATTTTATGTAAATGATGGTATAGAATTCCCGTCTTGTCGTAGCACAATCACCCTTGGGTGCCTTTTCCGGCCATGACATATTCTACAATCTATACGAACCTTTAGGGGCTAGTGGTTCTAGGACCAAAAATAGTAATCCCGCATGTACGCCCCCAATATTCCGAACGGGCCCCCATCGTGAGCATGCATCGGAAACCTGCTTAGTAAGTGTCAGCATCAAGTATAAACGTTGAGACAATATGCTCCAGAGTGTCGTTGCTCTCCAGGCCATCGTATCCCTCGATATCCTCGTAGTCGCGCTCCGTCTTGATATTCCTGCTTATCAAAAGTCTTGAGCTCTTTTAACCTGGGCCGGTTTAAGGGGTCGACTACAAGACATCTCTGGATTAGCAAACGAAGGTCGGGGTCCAGACTGGGATGGATATCAGGGTCCCGAACGAAGCCGCGACAAGCACCGATGAATGCGAAATCGCGCCCTGCTAGCACTTGGGGCCTGACCTAAGAACACCGCGTCAGTCCACTCAGTCTCGGCGATGATATGGGATTCAACAGGGGAGTTACACATCCGATATCCATGATATTCTTGTCAATCGCCCGATTTCGACTTCCTGAAGCTGGTCGACTATGGCCTCTGGTTAGCAATGCAAGTCCTGCGGTCTGAGCTTCGAGCTGTGGATATACTTACTATCGTGCTAGGTCGAGTGGTATATCATACTCGTTCTTGGAGAACTTGTCTACTGGCAAGTGGCTGGCGTCGGGGCGCATAACCTTTGCCTCGCCGAAAGTCGATTAACCTCACGACTGGCACCCGCGAGTGTCCCGCCTCCTCGGGATGCAGACGTCCGAACATTACTGTTGAAAAGTTAGCCGTTTATACATTGGATGCGGTGGAGAGGGCCAAGAGTAACTTACTGTTCCCTTGATACATATCGCTCTGCGTGAGCCCCAGAGGCTCAATCACCAGGGGCGTCTCCAGCTGAACATCGGGGCCAGGCGGCGGCCACGCCATGCCGACGCAAAGCTCTAACCACTGCAAATACGTTAGCACTGCGTACACCGTTTTGGTTGAACACTTACGGCAGAAGAAAATAGGCCAGAGAAACCTGTTCGGCAGAACAAGCCGTGCAGCCGTCCCGTTTGGTAGGGTCCGATGGGCTTCTGGCGATTCTTTGCTGGAACTGCCGCAAAGTCCCGTTTCTTATGTACTCCATGATAACGTAAGGAAGTTGCCAACCGGTGCCTTGCCACCGAGTTAACGGATCGCCCCTTATCGGGACCGGGGTCACGATGTGCTTCGAGTATCGGAGGAGCTGCGCCACGTTAGCGGACAAGTACCCGTATTTATTCGATAAATTCGGCCAAAGCTAATACCGGCTAAGACGTTTGTCTTTAAGGTTCCCCAGACGGAATAATTTCTCCTTTTCATTTTATTTGTTGCCGCATTTACGGCTTTCGATCCACTTTATCAGAAATAGTATTATTCTTCGGCGTTACATATGATCCGTTGCATTAGTCTCTCTTAACCTGCATTAGATTTGGCCGAATTTATCGGGTAAATACGGTAGTTGATGGGCCATAGGGGGTCACTTCAGGAACTTACATCGACCCACTTCCCCTCATTCTGAACGATGGCCGCGACGTTGGGATACGCTGCTTTGATTATTAATCTCTGGCTTTGCCCTTGCACCATCAGTATGCTTGACGCGCATCAAAGTGCCGGTGTAGTCCGATCGCTTATCCTCGACGGCGAGCTGAGGGTGGCTGTCGAAAAGCCTCCTGGCTTTGGAAGCCCAGACCTTGGGCTGGCTGCTGGACTTGGATCTGCCAAATGGTGCCGGGCCGAAGGGGTCTTCTATTTTAACGAGGTATTATCACTAAGGTCGATAAACTACAGCTTACAGTTAGTCTTAATCGTGGATGAGGGTTACCAGATGGACCAATGGAGTCCTCCTATCGCATGTATTCCATTTATATGTACTCTTTACGGGTACTGAACATGTCGGGTGATGGTGCTGTCTGCTTTCTAGTTTGGGATTTTGTGCTTACCCCTGAAACGGCATGGGAACTACACTTGCTGATTGTTAATACTTTCTTTATCGGAAACTATGAAGGAGACTGTTCATCTCAAAGCAGCAAGGGAACCTCGAAGAAACAAATGATTTACACAAGGCATTGCGCAAGTTATCGAGTGAAGTGGACAGTATAGCTAGGTGGTGTCGGCTGCAGGAGGTGTGCGTCAATGAGGCCCGCGTTCTAGTTGAGCAAGACCAACTCCTCAACATCGACTCGTAGTACAGCAATTGTAGACTTAGCGGAAGAGGCTCGCACTCGAAAATAACGCTGCGAGTAGCTCAGGCGGCAACTTTGACGCATGAACATGAGCTGTTAAGGTACGCCGTAGAATTTAATATGCTTTGGGACTTTGAATCCTCCCGGGTCGACCCAACTCCAACGGGCTAGCTAAGAATATTGGCATCATCTGGGTTAAGGATGCTGAATTTTGGGAATTGATCCCGGCCCCGGTAAGGGCCAATTCTTCTTGTAGTCTGCGGGAAGCAAAGTATAGCTCTCCTCGATCCACCATCAGCGCCGTCTGTGAAGTTAACCTCGTCGATATTACCGCGTTGTATGATATCATACCTCAAAAAGCAGTTCTCAGGGTCCTTTAATATTCACGAGTTGCTCCTATGTAACTCTAAGAAACGTGACTAGGTAGAATACAGTACCTCGGTCGTAACAAAGACAAGGGGCTTAGTGGGGATTGTATGGAATCTCCAACAATAACGTAAGTATTACCAAACACTGAATACTTAGTATGAACCTCGCCACAAGTCCCCACAACCACAGCATGTCGACCAAGATATTCTCCCGCGCATTTACGCGGATCGGGATGAAGATCAAAATTTTTGGCTACATCATGTCTCTAGGTCTCTGGTGCAAGAGACAGGGTCAGTTACTATCCCGTCTTTGCGCACGGGGTTGATAGGTAAAAGCTAATATCACCTCCGGTCGATGTGGAGCCATGTCGTGGCAGTTCTCTCTAGATCCCATGGATTGCCTCAAATGGAGCCTCAAGTGGACTGCATGCCGGGTCGGACCCCGGCTAGTCAACCTGGAATGCAAGGTAACCCGCGTTAACTGTATCCTAATTACTCATTTCGATGGGTCCAACGGGTAGCCCGACGAACGAAATCGGACTCTTGCTCGCAAACTTCGCCTTGCTCACTTGAATTTGTGACCGAGGGTTGGCTCTATGCGTAATAACTGGGCATTAATCATCAAACGCGAGTTTCGGCAAGTCATTTGTTCGGCGGTGCCACTTCCGATCGCGGGCTGCCTGTATTCTCGTATAAGAAATCAATCTGCATAATTCTTACTTCGTGAGGAGTAACCGCTCGCTCCATTAACCCACTACAGCTTGCAATGACCACCGACAAGCCCTCCGGTGTTGCCCTCCAGGCTACCGTCGACGAGACGGCCTCAGGATCCTCGAAAGAGAAGGTTGCCTCGAGCAACGACAAATATTCAGGAGGGCTCAAGGAGAACGCGTCGGTTGACCACGCCAATGATGGTCATGCACCTCCTGCTTATAACGCAGCAGAAGCACCAGCTCCGAGCATCGCCCATGAAGATGGCGCAGAAATCAATTATCACACTCTCGAATGGTGGTAAGTTTTTGCCCCGTTTCTTCGTGTACACTCAAAAGGCCGGGTTCAAAACGAAATGCGGGTACTGATAAGACTACCCACCTAAAAGGCAAGCTGGCATTATCTTGATAGCCGAGACGGTCTCGCTCGGTATCCTGTCGTTGCCGGCGGTCCTCGCCACCCTCGGCCTCGGGCCGGGCGTCGCCCTCATCGTCTTCCTGAGCATCATGTCGTGGTACTCGGGCCTGGTGCTCGGCGAGTTCCGGCGCGCGTACCCGTGGGTGCAGAGCTTCGGCGACGCGGGCGAGGTGCTGGGGCGCTCGATCGGCATGGGGCGGTTCTTCCAGGAGTTGATGGGCTGGGCGCAGACCACCTTCCAGATCTTCGTCATGGGCAGCCACCTGCTGACCTGGGTCATCTGCCTCAACAATCTGTCTGACGGCCGCAACACGTGCTCCATCATCTGGGCCGTCGTCGGCGTCTTCGTGTTCTGGGTGCTGAACACGCCGCGGACCTTGAAATGCGCTACCTATATGTCTTTCCTCTGTAAGTTCGCGATCCCCGCCGTAATGCCCCAGGGTCTGAGGAGGGGAAGATGTGTCTCACTAACACTTGAGGTGATAATAATAGCATTCTTCTCCATTTTTACCGCCGTCATGATGACCGTTATCGACGTCGCCGTGGAGCGGCCCATCGGAAGCGCCAGCATCGACACGTCACGGCAGCTGGGCTTCACGTCGGCGTTCCTCGCAGCGACCAACATCGCCATCGCGTTTAGCGGGCACTCGTGCTTCTTCAGCGTCATGTCCGAGTTCAAAAAGCCCGAGGACTGGCCCAAGGCCCTGGCGCTCCTGCAGGTTTGCGACACGTCGCTGTACCTGGTGGCCTCGGTCGTTATCTACATATACGTGGGACCTGACGCGCCGTCGCCGGCGCTCACGGCCGCGGGCTCGGGGACGGTCCGCAAGGCGATCTGGGGCGTCGCCATCCCGACCATCGTCATCGCCGGCGTCATCTACGGCCACGTGGCCGCCAAGTACATATTCCTGCGCCTCTTCGCCGGCACCAAGCACGTGGCACACCGCACGCGCGTCGGTACCGCCGCCTGGATCGCTGTCACCGTCGGCATCTGGGTCATCGCCTTCATCATCGCCGAGTCGATTCCCATCTTCAACAACCTCCTCGGCCTCGTCGCGGCCCTGTTCGTCAGCTGGTTCTCCTACGGCTTCCCCGGCATCCTATGGCTGTACATGCACAGCGGGGAGTGGTTCGCGGGGCCCAAAAAGACGGCCATGTTCGCCATGAGCATGGCTTTGTTCGTGATCGGTCTGGTCCTGTGCGCTGTGGGCTTGTGGAGTTCCGGAGAGGCAATTGCCCAGGGAGGCGCGGCTGAACCTTGGAGCTGTAAGAGTAATGCTTGATGACGCGAAAAAGTGTAGTTAAATCGAATAGAGTTCTTTTCTTTGCCGAAGTTAATGATAGAATCAGCCATCCTGCTAGCCAGTAAGCTGAGGCGTTCCGAATTCGCAAACTTACCTATCATTTCATCCGTACGAGTACTAGACACGTGGTAAAGCAGATACCAAGGCCATCACGTGTCTGAGCCCTTCAATAGGAGAACTTGTTCCCCCAGGACATAACTAACGTCAGTCGCAAGTTACGACCAACCAGTTCGACTAAGACGAGATCCAGTTGCGTCACAACAGCGAATCCCACCATGATTACCGAACCACTCAGCAGGAATTAGATCAGTATAAACACACGAATCACCATTGATGGCTTAGTTTCGATGAAGAATCAGGTTCCGGGTTACCGAAGAGTCCGAGACAGCACCACAGTAAAGTCTGCGCCGCGTTGCTCCTCACTGCCTCCCGAGCCCATCGACGGGAGCCGAAGGGGAAAGCAGGGCCGCTCTGGCCTAACGATTGACCATCAGTCTATAACCGATGAACCCGCCAAGGTCGCGCCGCTTCCGAGACCTCCCACAAGAGAACTGGTTTGACCCAAGTCCGGTCGTCCCCTTCCAGCGCCCTAGCAGCTTCGAGTTCCGAGCTGTACTTCGTATTTCGTGACACTCTAGAGCCACCCGAAGATAAAAGGCTGGGACCGGGGCCAGCGAGGACTGGTAGGCGACTAACAATATAACAGACGAAAGACTGCATAAAGGAGTGGTGCATTATTTCATGGAAAGGTATGATCGGTGGTTACTGACCAGGTATTCCCAGGGCCCGGGAAGTCGCGATAGCAGGAGATTGGAGCCCAGGAGTGCCAGACTAGCTCCTGCAGGAAATAGAGGATGCATTAACGGCGATCTCCTTGCTCACGATGTTCTTGACAGTAACCTCCTACCCGGGAGCCCAAAGTCTACCCAACCTACTCACACCACTGCCTAGCCAGGCACCTTTCAATACCAAGGTAGGCTGGAGGCCCAGTGTCCGTGGCGCTCCACTAAACCAAGAAAAAGAACGTCCCAAGGAGACCACGGCTATCCAGATAGTGTACGGTCGTGACACATCAACCCAACTCCAGGTCCGCAAGAGCAGACTCTAGGTCAGACCAATCCTCGAACTCATCTACATCTTCCCCCTCCGCAGGTTCCTCAGCCGCTTTCCATACGCCGCCCCCGTCTCCCCCGGCCACGACCCGCTTGATGTACTTGTTGTCGGGCCTCAAGGCGGCGTAGAGATGGGGTACCACGGGGACAGGTGGTCCTCCTCCGTGGCATCCGGTACTCAGCGCCTTAATGAACTGCAGCTGCCTGCCGGCGATGCGCCACACGAAGTTGGGATTGGAAATGCAGAACTCCCCGAAGGTAAAGCTCGCCTTCAGGAGCTGCCACTGGCTGAGCTCGGGCGGGTGTGTACCCGGCTGCTGCAGGAACGCGGCGACGACCTCGGTCAGACAATGTTCTTTGTTGTTCCCGTCTGTATCGACGGAGGGCTCGATGTCCCGCCAGTGATCGTAGACTTCCAGCACGCTGTCGGGTCGGTAGTCGTTCATCGGCGACATCCGCGTCCTCCACATCGCGAAGCATTCCTCCAGCTTGGTCTTCAAATTCTGCCGTAGGGCAATCAGCCAGCCGGACCGGGGAACGCCCCTGTCATCGAGTTGTCCGGCGGCCTTCTCGAACTGGCCCCAGTAGCCGGCGAGGTCGGCGTCGAATGAGTGCGCGGCGTCCGTCTTGTTGAAATCGTTAAGGGATCTGAGCTCTCTCTCGATCGCACTCTTGGCAACGACGAACCGCAGGTGGTCGATGATGTGCTCCGCCTTCGCCCACTGCGTGCTCACCTTGCTCTTGTACGCCGGCTCCGGTAGGTGGCTCTTCTCTCCCACGAAGTCGTTCCGCAGGGGCGCCCACTGCTTTTCGCCGAAGATAATTCCGCTCTTCGCTTGATCGGCTAGTTCGCTCAGGAACCAGCTTAACGCAACTACTGACTTGTCGCTAATGCTGTTGCGGTAATAGGCAAGCCTTTCCTTATACGACGTGCAAATGCCGAGCATTTTTGGTTTGAGGTTAAAGGCAAATGCTTTCTCGACCATGGCATCGATGTACTCATCTTCGCCGTACCTCTTCGACAAAACCTCAAGGGTATCTTCGTCTCGTTCTAAGTACGGGGAAAAGTCGGGCTTTGGCCCCGGGAGCTCGCTCTCGAAGTTGTCCACGATATCGGGCTCCCAACATACCCAAGCTATGTCTCCGTCGTAGTCACCACCAGATAGCATGTCTGCCAGAGGGATATCGCCCGTACGGGGAAAGATGATAACATCTTTAAGGTTACGCAGTTCTGGCTTGAAGACGGCTCGGACTTTCTGAATGTCGCTCGGTAGATGAGCTGGCGACCGTGCGACTAGGACATCGATTCCATCCAGGTCAGAATATTGACCGAAACCGTCGTCGAAGTTCGACGAGAAACATAACTGCACTTCATTGGGTTCCAAGACCCCTAGGAAATCCACGACCATGAGAGCGTACGTCGATCGGGCAATTTTGATAATTAGTTCTGTCTCGACTCTCTCGCACTTTTGTCTTTGGTGCCTGAACACTAATTTTTGGAGATACTCCTGCCTCATCGGGTCGAAGCCGCCGTCGGCAAGGAAGCACATATTATCCTGTGCATTGTACGGCAGGCCGGCGAGGAAAGGGACCTCCCGGTTATGGACACGACTGCTCGAGGAGCTCGAAGCCTCTCGGGCCCATTGTCTAAACAGCTCCGGGTGCTTTAGTGCCACCTTCATAGACTCAAGATCCCGTTCTAATTCAACCGCTAAGTGCTGGCCAATGGTATTTCTCATGCGCAACTTATCGCGAGCTCTGTCTTCCAAAATAGGGAGAAGCTGCAGGTTTAGGTTGGCTGATTTCCGTGGCGAAGCCCATGACTTGACTTCCAGAGTTCGGTTGAATTCGTCGGACCAGTTACAGTCCCATTTGCGTTGTTTGGGGTAGGTCTCTATCCAGTCCTCCTGCCCTGATTCTGTCACGTCAGTGATCCACATCCCCTTTGCACTTCCGAAGCGAGCCTGGATGGCGCATGGGATATCTGACAGGCCGAGTTCGTCTCGTATTTTCCTCATGACGCTCGGCGATACTCTGGCTATTCCATCATTCATCACCCTACCGATGGGCGACTTGATGTCGTTTTCGAAGTGACGTATCTGGTGCTCTTGAAAAACAACAGCGGGCGTGGTTTTACTGAGACCTAAGCCTTGTCAGTAATAAGCTTATACGAAAGTCGTACCATATGATAGGGAGTCGCACCTAATGCAATCCGGGAGAAGAACTTTAAGTACGGTTCCTTCCCATTTTGGTCATATTGGAGTAGCCAGCCCAGTAAACCATTTCTGGTACGTATGACTCCTGACCCACGAGGGTTGCTTTCCCGCAGAAACGACCTGCCCATTGGAAGAAAGCCTCCATCATCCTCTGCGAAGAATGTCACTCTCTCATAACCTAATGACTTGGGGTCTGGAGTGACTCGAGATGGTTTGGGCTTTGACCTACGGTCGTCGCTCCTTACCCAGAAAGCCGCCCAACTCCGACCAAGGAAAGCATGAGGATTCCTTGTAAGCCAACGGGCAGTGATATCCTCTAACCCCTCTCCAGGAACGTCGCGAAAGTTACGTGAATTCAAAGCCGGCATTCGCAGGTCAAGAAATCTGTCGGAGCCAAAGCGGCGATGGAGACGGCATGATTGCTCAAGCTTTAACGGATGTAACTCCAATATCATTACCGGTCCGGTCCCGGACTGGCTCGGGCTCATCGACGCTGTTAGCACAACAGCTCTTGATCCCCAGCGAAAGTTGTTATGCAAGCTGCTATTCCAAGCTCGGGCATCGCACTTGTCAGGGAGACTTCGGCCCTCGAACGCGGGATGAGCCTTCAGGCCGGCCCATAGCTTCTCTTGGTCAAGCCACTTTTCTTCATACTGCACACTGATGTCTGCTGTATTAATAGAACAATACAGGGCAGCGCGCATGAACTCCCACACTACAGGAAGTGGGGCGCATTGGAGTCCCACAGGGAGCTGCGCTGGTGATTTTTGATTAGTCGACTGCGTAATTCAGTAGGGATTACTTATAGATCTGGGTTTGGATGAACGGTGTATACAGTGAACTTACGCCAAACGAGCTCAAGGCGGTCTTCCAGAGAAGATGCGGTCGCAGTTCCCCTGTTTGGGGTTGGGCTCATATCCCGGTTTGACCCTGTCCCTGCACCTGATCCAGGAAGTACCGCTGGACTTCGAACAGGCAAAGGACTGAAGTAGGTGGTGCTAGTACTTGGGGTAGGTGATGGGCTCCGGTCATCTCGAGTGTTGCATGAAGAACTAAAGTCTGACAGCTGCGACTGAGATTCGTATTGGGACAAAGCTTCTTCGAGTGCGTCGCTTTCGGAGAGTGTTGGAGAATAAGAGTCCTCGCAGAGGCTAAACCGTTTGTCGTCTTGGGATGAATCCCATCCGACGGTGGTCTGCGTGTTACCCGGGTCTTCGTCATCACTCAGGTTGTCAAATACAGACGGCTCGAACGTGGAGTCGATGGTCGATTGGGTGGAGTTCTGGCTTTCATTTCCCCATTCCGAAGATGCCGTCGGTGGAGGCAGCTCGGGGTATGCGACGTGTGTAGCAGTAATGCGCTGAGAGCTGCCAAGCCTGGTGCGAGTGGGAATATGGTCGATTGCCTGATTGATGCGGCGAAGTCCGGAACTGGGTTTTTGGCCACCGTTGTAGCGATTGAGACCATTATTGGGTCTCATGATGATGTAAGGGCTAGCTCTGATGGGCTTCCTTTGCGGCCCCGGGTAATTGAATGAGAAAGCTCTTTTGGCGTTGGAGATAGGTGCAAGTAAGATTAACAATAAACAGGAATTAGTCCTAGCGTCCCCAAAAATAGGTGCTTACTCTAGGCTCGTCCCGCCCCCCGTAAGGCTCCCCAACGTCTAGTCTCGACGCGGAATAGTATAGCTGGAATGTCAGGCAGGGTTCGGATTGCGCCGATCTTTTTCTAGCCAGGGCTTTAATTTGTGCCAAGGCAACCTTGATCAGCTTACAAAGTCAATTCCGTACGGAATACGGATAAGGGTTTCACTCCACCACGTAGTTGGCATATGTTACTGTGTCGGCCTGCATTGGTCTCTTGACTATCGCCCCATAGCATGCTTCTAGAACGGGTCTTCCGTGATTCGGTACTGGGCATCTTATTTGCTGACGCCCGGACCAGTAAACCCTTGCTGGATTGAAGGATCTCGGCAGCCAAATTATATACCATTTACGAGCGCTCCCTTTGCCGGCTCTCATGGAGTTTTCAAAATGAAATCTCTGGTAACTCTCGAATGCACATTTGACGCCTCTAAAATCAAGATCGGTTTCCGAGTCCATTAAGTACAAGGCGCTATGGAGTATACATCGAATCACTGGCACCTGTTGCCTCAGGAGCTCGTTGACATGATTCTGGAGAACCTGGTCGACGAGTACAACAGCGACCCTGTATACCAATGGACCACTTTACGGCACATATCGGCTCGGCAAAAGTGTCGCATAGAAAAACACTTCCTTGAATATTGGGTGCCCAAGTTGACCGTCACGCTTTACTCGGGCGCGTGGGTGCAGATAGACTACAAGTCTGGTGCGAAGGCCTCGCGCAGCGACTGCGAGGATGGAATGGTACATTTCCAGGCTCCACAAGACAGCCTGTCGGACCATGTCGACCAGGAGCGTTTAGCAACCTTGTGGCATCACTATAGCTTCGAGAACCGGGTGGCCCATCTAAGGCTTGGCGAAGGAGTCCTCAACGGGGGGATCAGGGAGGGTCATATTGTCAACGACACGGAACTGGTGGGGCTGAAAGTGGGAGAAGACGGCATGACCATCTCCTTCGACTGGAAGCAGACGATGGATGCCCTGCTGCGAGAGGAAATGCTGATGCGCAAATTCCAGAACGAAATGGTAACGTAGCCACACTGTCTGAATAGGGGGTGATGGCCTGGTAGCTGACAGGATACATCAGATATCCCAAAGGATACAGGAGCTGGCGGAGGCGAACCAGTGGCCATCCTCGCCTGCCGAACAAAGAGTCGAGCTTGTAAAGCAGCTCGTGCTCGACATCCAGATGCGCAAACGGGTAGAAGTGCAAAAGCACCGACTAGACCGCCACGACCCCAACGGTTCAGCGTGGCTCGGGAGCCTCAGCCGGGAGTCGGCCTACCTGCACAAGCAGCCCTCGCCGCCGTCGACGCCCTCGGGCGCCCGCACGGCCTGTTGCAGCATCTGCTCCCGGCAGTCGGGCCCGAGCATCTTCGAGGTGGCGTCCCAGGAGGAGAGCGTAGTCCTGGCTCTCGACGGATGGCAGCAGCTTCACGCGGACGAGCTGCTCGGACTATACGGCGAGGCCTTTGGCTGGGGGTGTTGCCGGTGTCAGGGGAAAGAGGGGGATTTGGAGTGGCAGCAGAAGCGGAAGAATCAGTGGATGAAGGTCGGGAGCGGCACCGCTAAGGGAAAGCTCTTCAACCAGACTTGTGTTAGATGGGACCCTTTGGGTTGACGAGCTCCTTAGGTATAGGGGTCTACGTCGTGCTTATTGTGTCTTAGGGCGGGATGAAAAGTTTCTTTAGATACCCCTTTGATTTTGATCTTCCTAACAGCTCGCCCATGAACCCGCTCTATGTCGAAACTTCAAACATGGTTGCTTGATACATCAAATGGGCTGTGTTTGGCGATGTCTGGCAGCTCGTACTAGACTAATCATCGTTTTCTTTGATTACCTAAAGGCATTGGATCATGAATCACACCTGAAGCAGCGTCTCACCGCATGATAGCTGCGTACAATAAATCACTGTCAGGGGTTAAATGGACCCCCTTTCTGGGCACTAGCCACCCACCAGTGAGGACCGTTCTTCTGTATATAAGGTTTCGCCCCCGAATAGCTATAGAGAGTCAGGTATTAATGGTTATACATTTATTGCCTGTATTACAAGCCCACCTCTTAGGTTTCCTCTGCTGTCATTTACTCTGTACTTCATCATTTCCTGACAGTTATCTTTGAAAGGTCCCATTTGAAAGCAGGATTAAGAAAAGCCATGCCTTATCCACTATTAAGCGTAAATATCTATACACACAGAGGGCTTACAGAAGTCCTCGTTACCTAAAATAATTACCGTGTAAATCATTGCTATATTTGCATATGTGAAAACCTTGAAGAACCAACAGGGAACAACTGAACAAAAGTCAAGTTCATGGAAGAACAGCTCAAGACAAGTGCTCAACAGAGATAAGGCTTCTCGCTTCAAACATGCTTACCGGCAAAGTCCATACCCACTCAAGCAGCAGCCCGTCTGCGGAAAGACGGCCCGAGAATGGTGGTAACGGCGACATAACGACCATCATCAGAAGCTCACACGGCGAATACGTACCGTCTGTGGCAAAGAAAAGCTAACAGTCCTTCATGAAAAGCAAACAAATAAGTCGTTTCTCATTGGATGCACTGGACCGATGGTGCAACTCCTTGGAAGACGAACCTCGGGTGAGAGCTCTAACCACAGTGTCGTGTAGACAGTCTCTGTCACCGCCCCCCTCTGCCCTCCCGCGGCGGACCCGAAACTAATCGGTTCACTCGGCCTCGGTTTGCAATGGCGTCGGACACTCCTTCGACGCCCAGGAGAGAGAACTGAAGAAGCTTAGCCGGCTACCAGCATTAATGAGCATCGTTACTATGAATGGCCTGAAAACGCCGATTTCGTAGAAGATAACGTCTCAGGAGCTTGTGGTCGTCGATAGCCTAACTAATGAATTATATGTAGACTGCAGAGACGCTGGTAAGCATAACAACTGAAGAACCACCAAGGCTCTAGCAGATGGGGATCGTCTGAAGCTACAGATCAGTGGGTGTGGCCGCTGCCCACTTCAGTAGTTTAACATGCGCATACAACTTAACATAGTGGTTCTACTTGAGCTTGAAAAATGTAGTCCAAAGAGCCATTCGCATTGACAGTTGACAACGAAAGTAGCATGGATGGACAGTAAAAATTGCTACGTCGCTAATCACAAGATGAATGACCGCCCTAGAATATTTGGAGCCCGCTTCTTGCTACCTCTGCCTTCTATGGTAGAGACTATGGAAAGGCGGCATATGGGCCAGAACTAGGTGCACACTACATGGTATTAGAGGGTAATAGCCACCCCAGACAAGGTTCAAGGGGCTACCGAGGTATCTGAGGGGTGACAAGAACCAGGAACGGAGATAGGACGACCGTAGTGAAATCTACAAGCCAGCAAGGTTCTCACGCGTCGTGTCCCTCAAGGTGTCTACACCTTAAAGGGATGCAAAAGGTTTGCAATAAGGTTATTGTGGTTGGCCAATTTGTTTCCGTGTCTTATTTGAGATGAAGCGCACTCAGATTTTAAAGGGAAACGGCCTGGGCGCCCTGCCCTTCCCTTCTTAAATTACCACTTGCGTAGGACTTTTCTTCGTACCGTTACTGTTGGCTCGGGGCGTTCTATCCAGCAAGCATCATGGCACCGGGCATTCTCATTGACGATTCCTCTCCAGCTAAGTCTGCTGTGCCTTCAGGTCCGGCTGGTGGAACTGATAAAAGGCTTCCCGTGACCCTCCTCTCCGGCTTCCTCGGCTCGGGCAAGACGACCCTCTTGGAGCACATCCTCACTTCCAGAGATCATGGGCTTCGCGTCGGCGTGATTGTCAACGATGTCGGTGCCCTAAACATCGATGCGGCGTTGATCGCCAACCACGATGTCACCCGTAAGGAGGAGAAGATCGTCGCCATGCAGAATGGTTGCATCTGCTGCACTTTGCGCGGTGACTTGCTCGAGGAAGTCGCTAGACTCGCCCAGGACGGTCAAGTCGACTATCTAGTCATCGAGAGCTCCGGAGTGAGCGAGCCGATGCAGGTCGCCGAGACATTTTCAGAAGAGTAAGTTCAGAGTACCTGAGGGCGCCCCTGTTATGGTTTTTCGGTTGGTTGCTGACTTGTGTCGCGCAGGTTTGCGGATATGCACATTGCTGCGGGGCATGACCTTGAGAACGAGAAGGAAGGCGACTTGGAGTCGAACAAGCGGTTGGCTGCGATCCTCAAGGCCGGTGGCCTTTCACGCGTTGCTCGTCTTGACACCTGCGTTACGCTGATTGATGCCGTGAACTTTATGTCCGATTTCAACACCGCCGATTTCCTTGCTGATCGGCAAGCCAATCGTGAGGATCTCCCGGAGGAGGACGACCGAAATATTAGTGACCTTCAGGTAGACCAAGTCGAGTTTGCCGACGTCATGATAGTGAACAAGTGCGACCTTGTTTCGTCCTACGAGCTGAACAGGGTCAAGGGAGTCATCAAGAAGCTCAACCCCGGCGCCAAAGTCCTGACGACGGTCAAAGCAAAACTCGACGTGCGTGAGATCCTGGACACGAGACTCTTCAAATACGAGAAAGCAGCACTTGCCGCCGGCTGGCTCAAGAGCCTGCAAGAAGATATCAACCCCGAAACTGAAGAATACGGCATCGGGACCTTCGTCTACCGCGCACGGCGGCCGTTTCACCCCGCGCGCCTTTGGGAAACAATCAAAGACGTGTTCGTGACGATCCAAGAAGAATATATCCCTGAAGACGGGGAGCAAATGGAGACCGATGAAGACGAAGAAGACGACGAGGACGATGATGAGGACGAGGATGATGACGAAGAGATGACGACTGAGGATGATGCACAACCTCAGCTCAACCCCAAGAAGCGCCTGGCGGCCAAGATGGCCAATGAAACCTTTGGGCCCCTGCTGCGATCGAAGGGCTTCTTGTGGCTAGCAACAAGACCCAAGATGGTGAGCTCCGTCCCGTGCACTGTGGATATTTCCCTTTAGAAGAACTGCCTGCTAACGGCTGAATTCTGTAGTTTGGGGAGTGGTCCCAAGCAGGCGTCATGTTGACGATTTCGGGAGGCGATCTATGGCGCTGCGAGATGCCCGAGGAGGAGCTTCCTGCAGATAAAGATGTGCGCGCAGCCATCCTGAAAGACTTCGACGGTCGGTGGGGCGACCGTAGACAGGAGATCGTCTTCATAGGGCAGAAGATGCGCGAAGGCGGCCAGGGGAGGATCCAGAGAGTTTTCGATGCTTGCCTATTGAACGACGACGAGTTCCGGGCCTGGGAAGAGGCTATGGAGAGCGACGACTGCGAAGAAAGGCTCGACGAGCTTTTCGAGGACGGCTTTGAAGACTGGATTGATACGCACCAGGGCCATGATCATAGTGGTCACAACCATTAGACGTTCGTCCAAGTTGGCTATCTGGTTCAGGAGCTCGGCATATCCCTGAGAGCCACCATACTTATCCGAATTGTTGGCCTTGTCAATAGGGTAGAACTAATCAGCCGAAGGTCAGGAACTAAGACTTGTAAGACATGTTTCTTTCCAACAAGTGTCATTTGGCGAAGCCTCCGGCAACGAATACCCAATATTACCAGCTAGTCATAACCTAGGGACTCGCGGTATTATATATTGAATGCTGTTTCGCAAATGAGATGAATAACGTTATCGTTTCCGGCTTGCTATGCTCTGAACCTTAGTTATACTAACAAGTGGATTATTGCTGATGCTTCTGACGCATATGGCCAACCTTGAATATTGAAGGCCTGAGTGTATGTCGATAATTAAGATTCGATGTCCGTCGATAACCCATCGTGGGTGTAGTCCGTTGTTTCTCTAATATCGAAGATGGAGGACTTGCACGTTGAGATGAGGGGCACCAGCCCGACAGGGATAATCCGGCGCTGTTTGACACGCCCGACAATGACCGGCCGGCATATAATTTCTGACGGAATGTTATTCAGTGGCACATAATACCTGGTCGTGTGGTGTACTCGGCCTCGCATCGTCACAGCAGAGGATCATCGCCGTTCCGCATACAATGCCAACAGCGGCTATCACGAGCGCTCGCAGCCGACTGCAGCGCCGGCCCCGACTCAGCAAAAGGGCGGGCGGGTGTGGCGTAACCCAGAACTTCCTGCGGGAGCCGGCCTACTGCCGGGGCGGGGAAGTGCCGAGTCGTCTTCTTCGGACGTGAGGGCCTGGCCGCGGGACGTGTTCTTCCTCGGCAGACCAAGCCCAGGCCACGGTCGTCAGCTCGACGGTCGTCGCGGACCGCAACACCAGCGGGCCCGTCGCGTCCAGGCGACTTCTCCATCAACAGCGTGGCGGGGCACGGGGCGCGCGCTGCTGCTGACGGGGTAACGCGCGCAGACGGGAAAGCCCCGGATGAGCATTATTCCCGCTACCCTAGAGTATGCTGGGGCAGTGCGGGTGGACGATCTCAGAATATAGACGAGGAAGCCAATCAGGCTGAAAACTAGTCTAGTAGTCATCTGGTAACAGCATCCTCGCCAATGCCGGGCCGTAGAGGCTATGGTTATTTAGGATGATTCAGCTTCGCCGTTATGTACATCTTAGATACGTCTGTCAGGTCCCCGACAATGGCATTAGGGATTCAACGTCTGAAATTAGCAACCCGTCGTGATGTGTGCTTGGTATGGAGTATGGATGGATCCAGCCAACCAACAGAGATGTTGACGACGGAGCCGGCCATGAGTGCCATGTTACACTAGGTCTGGACGCTGCGGTTAGGTACGTTTCACATTCGATCGCATATAAAATGATTTAATCACCTACTTTCGCAAAAGGCAACCTGGTAATCCACTTCACTCCTTGATACATCGAGGAAACGTACCCCTGTCCTCTTTCTCTTGTGTTACCAGTTCATACTTCACCTTAGTTGCTCATGAAGGCCACACAGGCGCTCTCGACCGTGGTGCTGGCCGGCCGGGCCTCCGGCATCATGTTCCCCCTCAACCGGCGCCAGAAGACCAACCCCGCCCCTATCCAACAGATCCAGAACGGCGTTACCTTCGAGGTCGAGGTCCAGATCGAGGACTAGACCTTCTATGCCATCCCCGGCACCGGCAGCAGCGATCTCTGGGTCCCTGTCTCCGACTTCCAATGCGTCACCAGGCGGGCGGGTAGGACGCCCCGCAGGGCGTGTGCGGTTTCGGTGGAACGTTCGAGGCCCCCGACTCGATAGAATACGCGGCCAACCAGACGTTCGGCGTGCAGTGTGGGACGCCCATCGCGCTCGGCAGGGTCGGCTTCGCGGACGTGGCGGTGAGCGGCATCAAGGTCCACTCCCAGAAGATCGGCCTCGTCGGCCGCACCAACGAGGACCGTGGCGGCGTCGGAAGCGTCCTCCTGGGCTTGGGATTCCCGCCGCTGACATCGGTGCACCTAGGAACGGAACTCGAAGTTTGTTAGCACATATCGGGGCTCCACGCACGTAGAAGTCCAACTTACCTTCCTTACTCGCCTAGGCTGTTGTCCGTGCGCAATAGTTCAACGGATTGAAGTAACTTTACTACCGCCTTGTACTCCTCCGAATTTCCCCGATAATGAGTCTGGGCGTCTCTGGCCAGTGAGAGCGGCGTTTTACCATCCTTATCTTTAGCCTCGAGGTCGGCGCCCTTGTTGAGTAGCTGCTTAACAACGGCTTTGTGCCCGTTTTAGGCAGCGTACGATAACGCCGTCCGGCCATAATACCCGCCTTTTGCCTCGAGGTCGGCGCCCTTGTCGAGTAGCTGCTTAACAACGGCTTCGTCCCCATTTTTGGCAGCGTACGATAGCGCCGTCCGGTTATACATATCTTTTGCCTCAAGGTCGGCACCCTTGTCGAGTAGCTGCTTAACAACGGCTTCGTGCCCGTTTTTGCCAGCGTACGATAACGCCGTCCAGCCATTATACCCGCCTTTTGCCTCAAGGTCGGCGCCCTTTTCGAGTAGCTGCTTAACAACGGCTTCGTGGCCCCATTGGGCAGCGTACGATAGCGCCGTCTGGCCATAAGTGTTCTTCGCGTCGATTTCGGCTCCTTTCTGGAGGAGAGCCTTAACCGTTTCTTCAACTCCAAAGTATGCTGCCAAGTGTAGCCCTGTCATTTGCCCGGGAAACTCTTGGCTGGTGTTGAAATCGAAAGGTGAACCAGCCATCAGTGCCTGGGTTGACGCCTCCACCCTCGCCCTGCAGTCTAGAAAGCCCATGACTTCATGACAAAAACTCGAAGCTTTGCGAGCGTGATGGCCCCAGTTGTGTGCGGCGTAGTCGTAGAGCCGGTTTGACCGCAGCCGCTCCTCAAACTCGGCGTCCGTTTGACAGAATCCGCTCTCAAAGGCACCGAATGAGAGGTACGTAACGCAGGTTGTTGTGATGCCGGACTCTGCATCTGGGAACCAAGTTTCTTTTGTCATCTCGAAGTAATCTCGGGTTGTCTTATGGACTAAATCGATGATTTGGCTCTTCTCATCGAGTCTCACTAGTCCAGCGCACACCGACAATACGGTTTCTGGATCGTGGAGATAATCTTCGTCCAGCGTTGACATAGACGGCTTGACAGCAAGCGCATGCAGGAGCTCTGTAGTGGAAAGTGGCCGTTTGGCATGAAAAATCCAAGCCAGAGCCCGTTCGGCGAGTCGGCTGCGGTTCTCCTGACTCTCCTTGATTCTCTTCATCGTTTGTTCGTAAGCCTTGTCCAATTTGTTTTCGCCCTTGGCAATATTTTGTAAAGCGTCCTTGATGTCTCCTCTCGTTAGCTGACTTCCAAGTGCATTCATATTCAGTGTCGCAAGCAGGAACCTGTGGTTGGTGATCAGTTAAGTTCAGAATATATAATGAATCGCATCTTACATTCCGTCCGCTGCTCTAGTTATTTCCGTCTTGATCATACTTCGAATGTTGTCCAAATTATTATTGTGCGACTTTTCCCACAATGATATCTGGTCGTCCAGATATATCTCGATGTCTTTGTCCATAGCGATGATTTCCCGTACAATGCTCCCGTTGAATTTAGCCTCCACCTCCTGGGGTCGTGAGGTGGCAAAAATGTTTAGTCGAGTCATGTCCTGAAGAGTAAAGATCTCCGATAGGAGGTTGTCTCGGCAGCTATCGTGGTTTTGGCATTCGTCTAGCGCATCAATGATGATGAAAGTTCTTGAATCTGAAGAAATGACAGATTGTAAAACCACCAAGATTTCTTTAAGTCCTGGCCGTGATTGCTGGGCCTTGTGCCGATCGTATAAGTCCTTGACATCTTTGGGCAAAGGAGACTGGTTCCGAACCAACTGTTTCAGAATACTCGCGAACAGACCTTGGGTCGTTTGTTGGCCTTGTCGTCCGACATTGCAGTACAGGTATGCAATACTGGAACTTTTGTAATTGGTTTGGAGGTATTCGATGACAATAGAAGTAATGATCGTCTTGCCTGCTCCGGGAATGCCTGGACAGAACAACGTCTGGTTGTCGGTGTTCACCCACGATTGAAACTCTGGCGTGTCCAGAAACCACTGGCCGGTTCCAGGTTTTCGGCGATTGATATGGTCGTTCTGCTGGGCAGTATAGTCGAGAGCATCTATTGGCGTAAGCCACTTAAGGATGGTTTGATCATGTTGCGCATGGACAAGTTCGTCAACTCGCACTGACATGCCTGCCAAAATGACATTAAATTAGCATTTGTTGTTACTATTATTTCGAAATGGCTTGGCTTAACCTGAGATGATATCCGCGATCTTTTTCTCAGCTTCGACTCTGTTAGGAGGAATTCGACCAAGAAGATCTTTCGCGTATGCAGCCGCCACCATCGCAGCATATCCTTGCCACTCCTTGTTCTTATGTGAGTCAGAGTAGTCGCATATACCGCGAATAACCAGACAGGGGAAGTGGTTCATCAGCCCGGCGGCTTCCATTTCAAAACACAAAACGTCCCTTTCCGCTGCAAGTTTATCCCGAATTAGAGCGTCCTTCATTAGCTGGTTCGCGGAAGCAATTTCGCCGTAATGAATTGCCGGATTATCCTCTCCGTCATTCCGGTCGGGTCGAAAAACCAACTTCGATGGATCATCGCCACAGGCTCTCGCACAGCTTGCTTCGTTTAGAACATGGATAATACCGCTTTGATACAGCCGGTCAGTGTTTGGTTCCGGTCGCTTGTATTTCTTCCGCAGCCTCGGATTCTTGTCGAGAATGCTTGTAATGGCTTCTTCAAGCCGATGCCCTTTCCTTTCGTACTGGGCTTCGAGTCCACTTACTGCCGCCCTCAAGACTGTTGGTGGTTGGTTTAAGAGCCCTGTTGGCCGGAAAATTTGATCTTGTATGGTCTTGCCAAGGTCGTACTGGAATACGCCACCTTTCCCATCGTGAGGAGCGCTAACCACGACATCCCCAAGACGGATATCATGCTTCCGGCTCGGCGCACCGCCGCCAATGCCGACCATCAGACCGATTCTGATGTTGGGGAAGCTGTGCAGCATGTCTCTTGCAACGCTTGCCGCAGACGATATCCCGTACTCGCCGTTGGGCAAGACGGCCATGACGACGTTATGATTCCCAACTTTGCCTAATGTGTAGTCGTTGTTGTCATTGTGAGACACATATTCAGGTTGATCATGCTCTTCATCGAGGAAAGCTTGCGCGGCAACATACTCGGTCTTTATGGCGCAGATCCAGCCGACTGTGTAATCATCATGGACCAACTTCCGCGCAGGAGCGTTGCTCACTGGTGCCCGAATATCATCACAATCGGTCTTCCTCCTCTTCTCTACGCTCGATATAGCTCCTTGATCATTTTCAAGCTCAAACTTTCTCTTCAACATTGCCCAAGGGCCTGCGGGTTGTATGGAGGTACGGCAAGACGTGAGGTGTTCGGAAGCGATGAATTTTGGAGACTTAGGTTCAACTGATTCTGTCGGGTTCGTCGTATCACAGGGGCTTGTTTGCGGGGTTCTATGGTCTCAACTCGCTCAAAACGATATCAAACACTCGGTATTATAAAGAAGTAGAAATGTTTGGATTTTCAACGAACTGGTTGAACGCTAGAGCCTAGGGGAAGGAAATGAGAATGGAAGAATGGAAATATGGTGGAAATATTGCGACAGCATTCAGCTTCTCAGCCTGAATCAGGCGGGGATTTGGCGTCGACAGCTCAGCCGCCGCCAAGCTGCCATGTCACCCCCCATTTTCGGCTTTAATCAGCCACCGAACAAAAAGGGTCCTAGATCCTCACTTAAGCTCTCGGACAGAATAGTGTAGAAGAAAAGAAGTTCGGTAGTTATTAGAGTCGATATAATATGCACTGGGTTACCTCGCTAAAATCAGGCCTTTTGTTTTTGAGGTATGGCTACCCACTTGCAAGCCCTACCCGTTCCTAAAGATGCCTTGAACGTCTTCGAGCGACCACAACAGGCCACCACCCCTGTGCCCGAAGATGACCGCTCTCCTGTTGTACTCTCGGATTTGACAAGTAGGATATCGCTAACCATTTCACTTTGGGGGTTCAGATATGGTATGTCGATATCGAGTATTCGTCGGCGTCACTTATACACTCGCAAACGAAACGGGGTGCTCAAGAGAGTTACGTTGTCCAGGTCATTGCTTAAGTGTTGTCACAGCTCTTCAAGTTGTCAGCGCAATAGGAGGTCACCTACTCGATGTCAATATCGTTAAAGACTCGGTATTAGTAATTACATTATGCGTCCATATCCAGCGTAGGCCCATTATCGGCATTTCGCTGCAGCGTGGACGCCGACGTATGCACGTAACTATCGTTCCTCTTCTTTCTCTCCCCTCACCCGCTTTAAATGCCCCGGATATCCGCTCAGAGGTAGATGTAGCAGAAGTCCCCGCCCTTGCCGCCCATGGTATTGAGCAGTTCGCCGAGCTTGACGCTGCCGCCGAGAATGTCGATGTCGACGTCCTCGTCGAGGCTGCCGGGGCGGCCCTTGGACGTCCTGCCACCGACGGCCGTCAGGCGGGTGGACAGGTCCTGCATCTGCCAGATCCACCAGATGCGGTCGATCATGGCGTGGTGGAGGTAGAAAGCCGGGTCGCCGTTGGACGCGTGGATATCCTGTTTGCGGCTGGTCAGTGCTGTCTGTATAGCCTCGGAATCATCTGGGTTGGGTAACTTACACCACCCGGGTCGCCGCCGATGGTGAAGTGGCCGCCGGGGTGCACGCCGTTGAAGCTCTGCATCGTGTCCTGGAAGCTGGTGATGGTTTTCGAACGAGTAATGAGGGAGTTGGTCTTGTCAGCTGTGCACTGCGACGCCCATGACTTGCTGATGTCGCGCTTGAGGCAGCGAGGGTTGTATTTCAACGAGGCTCCCGGGCCGAGATTGACTTTCATGCTACATAATTATTAGCTTTATGGTCCGCCCCGCGGCGCCTGAAACGAAGGGAAGTGGATACATACTCCTTGAACGGGCCGGAAGTCACGCAAGCTCCGCGCACGGAGTTGCCGCTCAGAGACGTCGAGTTTCCGTTGAAAAGCGGAGAGTTCTCCGGATCCTTGGCATACCGATCCCAATTCCAGTACTACAGGATAACGTTAGTGATGACGATGATGAGTCGAGGAAGTGACTTCCTCGGTGGTCTACTCACTGGTTGGTAGCCAGTGTATCCACAGTCCTCACGGAGAGCCTTCTCATAGGTCCAGAGAAAGTACCGGTGCCAGGATAGGAACTGAGACACGAAGTGAACGTCATCCGTCTTCGAGATGTGCACGGCGACGTAGTCATCGAATCGACTTTTTGCGCCGGGCGCCACTCCCTCCTCAAAGAGAGAAGGCTTGGACTGAAGACACTTCACGGCGGAGATGTAGTCCTCGCGCTCCGCGTCAGTCAAGTCGCCCCTGGGATGCTGTTAGTCGCGTCGAGCTTCACGAGGCCGGGCTTCTACTGACCACTCTCTACGGATCGAGGCGGTCTCGAGGGTACATTTTCCAGAGGGGTTCCGCTTGAGATACTCCTCGAGGTTGCTCATGCTCGAGTCACGCAGCTTATCCACGACATCGGGAACGTAGTTCCTAACATAGTTCGTAGCGGTGGGTACCGACGTGCTGGTGGTGGACGTCGAGGTACTGGCTGTGCTGGTCGAGCTGCTTGGCGCTGCAGTCTCGGATGACACGAATGATTGGCTGGTAGTAGTGGTGCTAGCCTGAGAAGAGCTCGGGGCCGAAGTCTCGGATGATATGAGAGATTGGCTAGCAGTAGTACTAGCTTCAGCAGAGCTGGTCGAAGCAATCGACGACAAAGTAGAGCCTGTGGAAGATAGGATAATAGAAGATAAAGTTGAAGAAGGCTCAGTAGCACTGCTCGGAGATGTGCTAGCACTTGACGACGACGGCAAGGCGGTGCTCGTCGTCGATGCGCTGATCTTGACGCAGCGAGCGTCGGCTCCGGTGAGCAGCAGAGCTCCGAAGAGGTAAAGAGCGGAATGCATCGAGGGCGATCTTTTCTTTATTTAGGGGGTGCACTAAACGAATGACAGATTAAAATGATCGATAGCTGCAGTTGATAGGTCTACTGCATAGTGGATACCAAATTACTAGGCTCGTGCCAACGAATGACTGGGTTTAGGAGACAGATTACACCTATAATGATTGACGAGGGATCTCTCGATGAGGCCCGACGAGGTAATCGTAGGTCTGATGTGACAGACGCAAAGCACATATTTTATATCTTCCAGAACCACGCGAATCCCTTGACGATGAGTGGCATGATATTCGGTTTCAGTGATATCGTACCCTAATATAGGCTATATGTCCGGGATTACTGAAGACTAGCGTCATGATGGACTCGCTTACTACGGACGGGCGTCGGGTAGAACGGACGTGGATACTACCTGATCGCAGAGACGGAATCCAGAGACAGGCGGACCTCAAAGGACAAGACAGCAACGTCGCAAAGTCCTATGTGCTTGGTTCAATTGATCACAATTACTCAACAAGCGAGGTATGACTTTGTCGGTTACGGTTGAGGAGCCAGAGCACGCATCCGATTAAGATCTCCCAGCGCTCTGGATTTGGAGCTAAGGACTCGGCGTCCAGTACTAACTAGACTAGGGATCGTGGGGGTGTTGCATTTCAGTTGGACCGGGCCCGCAGTATCAGGGGAACCAATGGTCAAAGCGAAAGGAGCGGGATCGGCTTGCCAGATATGGCAATTTATCAGCCCGAAAAGACGAGAGGGAAATAGCCCAAAGCGGTCCGGCGTTAAACCATGCAAGTGACGCATGCTCCCGTTGCCCCAATACGGCATTAGGCCCGAGTCCGGCGCAATTGGCTGCATTCTTAAGAATAACTGCATCGCATATAAGCTACGGACGGGCGCTACTGGAGCTCCCCTCGTAATTGCTAACTATGAATCAGTCGCGAACATAATGGATGATGGGCGAGCTCAACACTTCTTAGCTTGGCTAGCTAATAGATGATGTCTGTGCGCAGCAGTTACCCTCCTTGGGGCCTCGTGTTTGTTTTTGGTCCTATAGCCCAATCGTATGTCGTGGCCTTGTGGGTAACCCTCGCGTATCTGAGATGTCCTCTTCGCTCTCCGTCAAAGTTTAGCGAAGCGTAGGCTGTCAGATCAAGCAAGCTAAAAGGTCCACAGAGAAAAGAACAGACCGGTCCCCGGTCCCAGCTAGTCCCGGATTTCCTTAATAGCAAAGGGGCCTTCTCCGTACCCTAAAAATTAGGTCCGATTAATCAAGCGCAGACCAAGTAAAATGTGCTAGACGGGGTCATCGTTCTTGTGCGCAGAGGTATTCTTTGGACCTTTCTCAATACTCTAGAGGGATGTAACCCGCGATCCCTCTGATTCATTTCCCAGTAGTCGATAGCGCCAGGAATACAATATGAGGTGTTCAAGCTGCCTCGAATCCACACTGACTCAGGACTACATAACTATGTCGAAAGGATGAGAATGGCGCATCTAATATCCTACATTTCTTGGTAAGTGATACAGGGTCAAGGGTGCATTAATGGAAGGGTCTAGGCTATGGTCGATGATGACTATAGAAGGAGGCTTCTGATCCCAGGTCATTAGGCTAGCCCCTTATCTAACGTGAATATGGCCATTTTAACCACTGAGCGGCCGTTCCACTAACTCCATATGAAATAGATGGTTCGCAGAGTTGAGACATTTGAAGTTTTCTAAAGGAATAGTTCGAGAAGCAAAAGATATCAACTCGGGCAGCACCGAGAAATATGAAGTCCGTTGATAATAATTATAGGGTGCAAACGAGCAGGAAGTCGCTTCCCATGTGGCAAAGGCGACAACTCTGGAGGCGAACAGTGCGTAATGTGACTAGATATATAATATACCCCTAAACACGTTTCAAGTCGCAAGTGGACTAGTTAAGGTAAAGCCCCTATGTTTATATCACCAAGAATGAATTAATTCGATGGATATTATGCTCTTCATCCGGTCACTTCATCAGGCCTGGCATTAATTATCATAGACGGTTTCAAAGGAGTAAAGAGCTAGGACTACTCAAATATCCCCCTCATTACCTGAGAGCAAGATCAGGCTGAACTCAATCATTCTATATCCGGCCTACTGGCTACTCTATCCTAAGCTACCTCCTAGCTACATTGAATAAGATGTCAGTTTATATATAGAGAGAGCAGGCTTAAGTTGGCAATATTATACGTAATATACCACAAACAAACCCAGTGAGACCAGCGCCCTTTGACCGATGAGTACAGTTGTTGATACGGGTATCTTCAGAAGGGGTTGGGAACAGGTTATACAACTCCTGGCTCCAAAATTGCGAACTGATCCGCGTCAGAATCCAGCACCGCCAACGCGCCGAGTGGCAATGTGACCATTGGCGTCGTACTCCCAAAGTCTACATTGAACAAAATGGGGAAATCCTTTTCTGCCATGCGCCCTTCACACAAGAGCCCCTTGATTACGCCGACGAAGGCATCTCTCATCTCGGCGGAATCGTGGCCGTACGGCCGCCCTACCACCAAACCCGCCGCCTCGTCGAACACGCCTTGCGCGATAAGATCTGCGACGCCGGCCAACACCCGCGGGAGCGGGTTTCCCGAAACGTCGTCGTCGCCCACGGCAGTCTCGAAGAACACAATACGACCACACCAGTCCGGGGCGATACTGCGAACCCCGTGTAGGCGCGCCATGGCGGTTAGGCAGCCCCCGAAGAGTCGGCCCCGCGCCCTGCCGGGCCGCAGCCACTCCCACGCCGGCGTGGGGACGAGCTTCGGCGGCTGCGTGGAGGCCGGCTCGCTGAAGAAGGGGGCGATGTGGGGCGCGTACGTCGTCGACCGCGGGACATCGCCTATGGCTTCGCGGCTCGCGATGGCGCGGAGGAGGTGCCTGACGCAGAAGGCGAGCGGCGAGGCCTCGTCGTCGATGGAGCTCGCCTCGCCGAGCTCCGGGATGGCTCCGGGGCCGTAGAAGGTGCGGAGCCCCGTGACGGCGTGCAGGAACCAGTGCAGGCCGGTGATCTCGGAGTAGCCCACCACGATCTTGGGGTTAGCGCGGATGATGCCCTGCAGCTCCGTGTCCATGATGAGGGCCGGCAGCAGCTCGGTGAAGGACGGCCCCCCGATCGTGCAGATGACGGCGGATATGTCGGGGTCCGAGAACGCCGTGCGCAGCTCGGACAGCCGGCTCTCGATGGAGGATTGGATGCTCGTGTCCCGGGTGAACAGCTCGCGGACCTTATACCCGCGTCCCGTGAGCACGGCCGCCGCCCGCCCCATGACCTCGGGGAACTCCTCGTTGAGCCGGGCGGAGGGCGAGATGAAGGCTATCGTTGCGCCGGGCTCCAGGGCCTTTGGAACTATAGTTGGAGGCATTTCACGCTGTAGATAACTTACCACTGCTGCCCAGTCCCAGACGTTCTGATGCCGGGGATTCAGATTATTTGTATTTACTCTTGCGGGCGGGGACGACTTATAATGGCCCCCTTAAGTCCGCTAATGCATACTTTAATAACTATCGTGTATGGGGCCCCGCCACATTCATGCGACGGCCTTATTGCAGGTATATTACGGATGTCCCCAGCTCGCTCATACGCCCACGGACCTCTCTCCTGAATACCTACACCGACTGTAGATATACGACTTCTCCCAAGGCCTGGGGGGCTTGACGACCCTGGCAGAAGATGTAGCTAGCAGCCCGCTTCATAGTCCCCCTGTCTGTGAACAGCCGGACCTAGTGCATTGCCAGCTAAGAGCTCAACTAGTTGGTCTAGCATGTGAGCTTGTAGGACTGACCGCTAGCGGCGCAAGAGTTTAGCGCCACAACGGTGCTCGTGCCCGTGCATCGCGCGCCGGTGTAGACGGTGACTGCGAGGCGGTTAATTAGTAAACACGTCGCTCCTTGGCCGCGGGAACGGCTGCTTACCCTTGCAGGCCGGGTCGCTGAGAAACTGAAGCCTTACGCTCTGGGTCGCGCCGGTGTATGAGCCGCATTGGCCGGCCGCCGACCTGGGGATTTCGACGGGGAAATTCGGAAGACCCAGGCATCCTGTGGTGCCCCAGGCATCGAGCCTTGCTGCCGCCCCTTGACGAGTTTCAATGGAGGCAGCGCTGGAACCGAGGGCCAAGGTGAGGATGGCGGCGAAGGTAGTCGGAAACTGCATGCTGATTTCTGGGTGCTTTACTTGTCTGGTCTTATCAGAGCTGGCCCCACATCCAGCAGAAAGCTGGGGGAGAAACAGCTTTATATACTCCAAGGTCGGTGGTCTGCCACGGCGACCTTACCGATGCATCTCTATAACATTCCTAACTAGAGAGGCTTGGCAGACATCCATTGGGTCGATTCATCAGGATTTTAGTCGAGAATTGAGGCGGGATGTCGTGGTCTCCAGAGCTCCAGCCAGGTACTTGCCAGGACGGGAAGGTGAATTTACCAACTTTAGCCTCGTGCGGCCGCCCCCAGTCACACGCCGTTCCTTCAGGCCCCTTCGTGCGCGGCTGATATAGGGTTGAGTAGGGAGTCATTAAAGTAGTTAGTATTTATCATTGGTCCAAGTGGTCATCGTGAAATCCTCCAATGCCGACGACCTAAACAGCCCTGAAGCACATACCATACCAAGCCTAGTCGCTATCCTCATGGGTCACAGCTTTTACGGAGAGTCTGTTTCGTTACGTGTTGCTTATATGACTACATTCGCTAATGCTCTTCATATTATTCTGAGGGCGATATAGAGTCTACTGAGACGTTGGCAGAAATGAGTACCAAGCAATATCAAGCTCATGTAAGTCTCGGAAACACTATCGGTGATATAGCCGACATACAGTTTACACAACATACATCGCCCTCCAGGCTCATCTTAGCCCAATCCATCTTCGCCCACCTGCCAATTACTCGCTCGCCTGTTCGCTGTCCGGAGAAGAATGGAGGGCATAGCCCCCGTGTAGATACGTGTTGGTCACGATGATAGAGTCGTCGTAGTTGTCATCTCCTCAGTTCAAGCAAAGGGGGGGCCTTTGGGTTATCCTCATACAAATGTCCATATTCATCGCAGTCCTCATCCTCCGAGTCGATGTCAGCCGGGACGACGTCGTCATCTTCCTCGGCGCGTGGGATCGGGGGAAGCTTCCCCATCTTGCGGTACACGCGCTGTTTTACGCTGTCATGATTCGTGCCGATTATGAAGAATCGCGCGCCGGTGTAGTCGAGCACGAGATGGTCGAGCATATCTCCCGCGATGATTGCCGCGGCTCCCGGCTGGTAGCGGACCTTGACCTTCAATTGCGGTACGCACAGATTACCCCCTAAGCAGTCCAGTTAGTCTCCTTGCTCCGAGCGGGCAATTCTCAAGGTGTTAGATACTCGCCTCGATAGCGCCCAAGCGTCAGAAGACCCGCCATGCCTCCTTGGGCGTCGTTGATGTCCCTGTGCCGCTGCGTGTACCCGTTTATGCCGAGGACGAAGAGGGTGATGAAGTCCTCCTCGTCGGTGGCGAACTTGCACCAGTCGTCCAGGTTCTCCCGGACCTCGCGGCTCTCAGCGTAGAAGCGGGGGGCCAGCGGCTGGACGAGGAACCTGAGGAAATTTGTGGCCTTGCCGAAGACGGCCTGACAAAAACCCGGGCACAGTCGGCGCGGGTATTCCTGGTCGGCGCTCTTGCTGAACAACGCGAGCCAGCTCGCAAAGGGATGCTCGCCCTGAGGGTCTCCTGGCTGCGACTAACAGCCATAATCTAAATAAGGCATTTTGTATTAATAGCGTATCTCTCTATGAGACATGTAAATTCGTGATAACCGAGACAACCCAGCGAAAAATGGAGCTTTGGGCCCTAATGAAGAGTCATCTACTAATATGAGGTTTTGAGGAGGGGTTTCAACGATAAGTGGGAATGTGTCACTCACGAGCCACCGCCATTTTAGCGTTGGGAAGCGTCTCGACCGTCGCTCTCTCCATGTCGAGCTCCGGATGCAGTCGCCGCATGCGGCTGTCGACGACGTGACGGCTTGTCTCGGGGGCGGGAAGTGGAGTGAAGAAGGACCAGAGGTTGATGCACCGCTCGAGTAGGTCCGCGGTCTCGTTATCGTACAGCAGTTGGACCGCCTGCTCAACGTTGGCGAACAGCACACGGCGGTGGGCGTCGGTCGCGACGAAGATGTCCTCTTCGATCAACTCCCACAGTGACTGTCCCGCGGTATGGTCCACCAGGTAGTTGTAGAAGTGATCCTCATCCCGAGAGCCACCGGCCCAGTTCGCTTGCCAGTTGTCCTTCACAATGGCCAGCCACGTTGCGACCTCGTCGTCCTCCGCCGCCGCCCGTCTCCTGATCTCGGCTCGCTCAGTCTTGGACATCAGCAACCAGTAGCGTTCCTGCGCGGCGTCACGCAACTCCTTGAAGAAGCGCTTGCGAGGCGTTTTCTTGATCGGGATTGTCGAATTCTTCGTTCTCAACATCGTCGCTGCCAGGTACTGCTGTACCGGCACCGGCATGGGCTTCTCACCAATGAGCTCCTTTGCCTCGATCTCGGACGTCTTTGTTCGCTGTGAATTGTCAATCGTGGCGGGGTTCTCTTTGCCGAGATCCAGCGCCTGCATCAGCCGGACAGTCTTGGTGCCAATGTGGAAAGAGACGACAATATCCTTGGCATCATCGCGGACGACTGTCCAGTCCCCGGGACCCTCCGAAAAGGTTGCGGCCAAAGTCTGGATGTCCGTCGTCGGGGTGTCTCTGAACATCTCTGCGATACGTTCTACCTCCTTCGTCTTCTTCGTGATTTTGGACTTCAGCTGCCTCATGATCGGTTCCATGATATCAAACTATGGTGTGTGTCAGCAATAGCCCCAATCCCCGGGGTAGTAAAGGCTGCAGCTTCTACGTACCATTCGTGGATCTCGAGGGTGGGCGACATTGCCGGCCCAATAGGGATACAGGGCGTAAGGATCTCCCTGGATGACTTCCTCGCGCTTGCCCAACTTGAGCAACCCCGTCCTGCTCCGCTGCTCCGCTGCTCTTGAGTGAGCTCGTTGAATTTTCGGATGCGCTTGGTGCGGTGGTTGAAGGTGTTTCGCTGGTTGAGTAAGGTCTCGATCAGCTCTGCATCGGGAATCGAGTCCGGGGCGTCTGCCCGGTTCAGGTAAGGCATTCTCGGCCGGCAAACGATTGATATTAGAATGCGTAAGGTAAAGGTTCGTGCGCAGGGTGAGTACAGAAGCAAGGGAGTCACCGACATAGAGAATAGATTTGTCACTGGGAGGCGAATTTGCTGTGAGTGAAAGATCCTGGCGGGAGAAGGGAGAGTTCTTTCACATGGTAACCAAGAAATGCGGAATCATGTAACAGGGTTCGGCTCATATAAGTCAATGCAACAGATGTTACTGATGGCTTCCATCGAATTAGCAGAGAGGGACCTGCTTTCACAGCAAAGGTTCTGTCCAGTGTATCAGTTTGATTGGGGGAATTTGTCGGGCGGATGGCTTCCCATGTGTAGAGGGCCTTGGCAAATCATATAATGAATGAATATGGTTTGTAGGTGCTCGTGGTTTCCGTTTGCTGATTACCTGTAATCGGATAGCCACCTTAAGAACAGTACTGTGCATACTTTGATTTCACTTGACCTTCCCATAACAACATCATCTTATTGCTCATATATAGTTGAGTTCAACGCGGGTGTCCAGTTCCAATCTGTAGCCGTATAATATGTTGGTTTCATCATATCCGAGCATCAACAACCGAATAGCAACATTCCCTCGAACACGGCTTTTACTGCGCTTGATCCCTTGGCTTTCCCAGCGGCCCCATCCCCTATTATCTTTTAGGGCGCCTTCTTCCTCTCAGACCACTTCCAGTTAGTCAAGTACTCGGGATCACTGCCATTCTCGTAGGCCTCGTTCGACGCCGCCTGTTGCTGGCTCCTAAACTTCTCCCGCGCGCTGGCGCCCCTGTTGTGCAGATGCGGCATGCGGTCGATGGCGTCCATGGCGAGGCTGAAACGGTCCGTCTGGTTGCGGATGGCAAGCTCCAGGGGCGTGTCAATGTTGCCCTTCTCCCTGTATCCTGCACATCTGTCAGCAAGTACCTTGCGGGTGAGGGGGGAGGCAAAAGTTTCAGGAATAGCCAGAAACGTACCTCTAACGTGGATGTTGTGGCTGCCGGGTCGCTTGTAGGTCAGTCGATGAACGAGCCACGGGTACGAGTGGAAGTTGAATATGATGGGCTTGTCGGCCGTGAATATAGATGTCCATTCGCTGTCCTCCAGGCCATGGGGGTGGTCGGTGTGGTGGATCAACTTGAACAAGTCGACCACATTGACGCAGCGGATCTTTAAATCGGGGAGGTGCTGCAGGAGGAGGTCGATGGCCGCCAGCGTCTCCTGAGTCGAGATGTCGCCGCAGCAAGCCATGACGACGTCCGGTTCTTGACCGTCGTCCGTGCTGAACTGCTGCCAGATACCGATACCCTTCGAGCAGTGCTCGATGGCTTCCTCCACAGACAAATACTGGAGGTGTTCCTGCTTATCGGCCACAACAACGTTGACATAGTTGAATGAACGAAGGCAGTGATCCATAGCTGTGGCAGCCCGTTAATAGAAATCCCTCATCGGCGAAAGGTTAGGTAAACTCACTTGACAAGAGACAGTTCCCGTCGGGAGGCAGGTAAATGCGGACAACAGCCGGGCTCTTGTTGGCAACGACGCCCAGGAAACCGGGATCCTGATGGGTAAAACCGTTATGATCTTGCCTCCATACGACTGATGTCAAGAGGATATTCAGCGATGGCACTTTAACTCGCCATTCGACTTCAAGACACTTTTCGATCCACTTGCAATGCTACAGACCTTGTTAGTGTCCAAATACAGACCACTTGGATGGTGACACCCACCTGATTAACCATGGAGTCAACAATATGAATAAAAGGTTCATAACTATTGAATAGCCCATGTCGACCACTGAGGATGTAACCCTCGAGCCAACCCTCGCAGGTATGCTCCGATAGGACCTCCATGACGCGGCCGAAAGGAGATAGGTTACCGCCGTCGGAATCTTCCTCGAAATACTCGCCCATCCACACCTTCTTGCCTGCTTCGTACACCAGCGACAACTTATTCGACTCTGTTTCATCGGGACCCCAGAGCCGGAAGTTGTTGGGATTGAGCTTGATGATGTCCCGAAGGAACGCAGCGAAGTTCTTCATACTGCCGGCTGAGACCGCACCACCCCGATCGACCTTGATACCGTAATCCTTGAAGTCGGGTAGCTTGAGTGGTTTCACAAGAATACCGCCGTTCGCCACGGGGTTTGCGCTCATACGACGATTGCCCTTGGGGCACAATGCATCCCGCAACTCAGGGTTGAGCCTACCCTCCTCCCCGAAGATACGATCAGGTTCGTAGCTACGCATCCAGTCCTCGAGCTTCTTCAGATCATCTGGGTTGGTGCGAACGTCCGTAATCGGGACCTGGTGAGCACGCCAGAAACCGCTAAGATAGTGGCCGTTTAGCTTCCGTGGTCCAGTCCAGCCCTTCGGCGTACGGAGGACTATCATGGGCCATCTTGGTCGGAAGGGCTTTCCGGAAGCACGAGCCTGCTTCTGGAATTTGCGGATCTCTTGCACGCAATGCTCGAGAGTTGCAGCCATAGCCTGATGCATACTCTCAACCTCGTCGCCTTCCACAAAATAAGGCTCCCAGCCATATCCGAGCATGAGCTGCTCCAGCTCTTTGTGTGTGATACGCGCGAGCACGGTAGGGTTGTTAATCTTGTACCCGTTGAGGTGCAAGACTGGCAGAACAGCACCATCACAGATGGGGTTCAGGAACTTGTTACTGTGCCACGCAGTCGCCAAGGGACCGGTCTCCGCTTCGCCATCTCCGACCATAGGCAGAGAAATCAAATTCGGGTTATCGAACACGGTGCCGAAGGCATGGGAAATAGAATATCCTAATTCGCCGCCCTCGTGGATGGAGCCGGGCACCTCGGGCGTAGCGTGAGAACCTGTACCGCCGGGGAAACTGAAGTACTTGAAGAATTTCTGCATACCGCCGGGGCTCTCAGACTTCTCGGGATATACTTCAGAATAAGTCCCCTCCAGGTAGGCTTGGGAGAGCACTGCAGGAGCGCCATGTCCGGGCCCAGAGATGAATATCGCATCCAGGTCATACTTCTTGATCAGGCGATTGAAATGCATGTAAGTGAAGATCTGGCCTGGCGTGGACCCGAAGTGGCCCAGCTGTCGCGCTTTTATATGCTCGACCTTCAGGGGCTCCCGGAGGAGGGGGTTCTCCTTCAGGTAGATCATGCCGAGACATAGGTACAGGCTGGCGCTGAAGAAGTCGTTATACTGCTTGATCTCATCCTTCGACAGCGGCTTCCCTTGAATGGTAGACCTGGCGGGCCCGAAAGGCCTTATCTGCTGGACTTCGGCACTGTTCACGTCCATTATGCCGTATCAGAACTCGCAGTCTTCTGCACTGAATGACACCGCTCAGTTCGGTCGTCTAGATCACGAGACTCTGCTCAGTATTGAGACGGCAGTTTCGGTCTGGCTATCAATCAGATTGCTTGAGATCTCACAAAAGCTGAATTGATTATCATGGGTTGTGCAACAAGCGAATGACCTGAAGTAGTGGTCATAGAAGGGTCATAGAGGGATAGCTACCTGAATAACTTGGCCCACGGATGGATCTCTGCTAAAATCAACCGACGTAACGTTCAACGACATTACATCTACGTATATAACTCGAACCAGGCTCTGTGAGGTACCTATCTACAATATCTATAAGTCGAGTCGAATGTGCTCTCTTAAAAAACAGGTGCGTGTTGTATATGTAAAAGTGAGGTCTAAAATACGTCATAGGCTAGCTAAGATACTTAGTGTATGTATACATGTCCACTATTACGACGTGAACTCTCTCTGTAGGTACAGTCGAAACTCCCAGGCAATTAACATACCGAGGTAGGCACCTTGTGAGGTACCTAGGAGGTGCGCATAGCATTATTTACATGTTCTTCTTGGAGAAGCAATTGCTCGTTTTCTTACGCATCACAAGACGCCCCAGCGGGGGTTGCTGGACCGGGCATATCTAAGGCTCCACATTGACACCAGCGTCTAGGGAACTCGCTAACATTCCGGACTTTGTTCGGAGGCCCGCATTCCGGACCATCAGGCTGGTCGTCGCTGGAATTCGCCTACATCTGCCCCCCCTCAACGCCTTTAGGAAGGCAACAATGCTACACGCCGAAATTTGCCTTAGACGACCTGGGACCCTGGTAATGAGCCGCTAACCATCAAGCTTGTGGCGATTCTTCTGCGGGCGGTAGCGCCACGACCAACCGCCCCCGATCGAGATCGGTTCCAGAGCTCGACTTGGAACCTTCGGAAGAATCCCATCTCCCCATATACGCGGCTCCGTGTATGTCCGCCTCGTAGAGCTTCTCCGGCTCCTGCTCGGCCGGCTCCATCCAGCAAGGGCTGTACAGCGCCGAGTTCGGCTCGGACGACTGCTGGCTCCCCTGTCTCCGCTGGGGATTCCACGGGTCGTTCGGTTTCGGTGGCAGCCTGCCCATGGCACGGTAGGCGTAGTTGCGAACTGGCTGGTGGTTCGTGTAGAGCAGGAAGACGCGGTAGCCCGTCCAGTCGGCCACGAAGTGCTCCATCTCGGATCCCCTGAAGATCACCGAGTCTCCGCGCTGGTAGGGCACCTGTATTCCTAGCTGCGGAAAGCATAAGTTCCCCCCTGCGCAGGTCAGCGGAGAGCGTAAGAGTAGCACAGAGCCCTTTCGAGCGCACCTTTGTAATTGCCCAGGGGCATCAAGCCCGCGAAACCAAAATCAACATCTGTCTGATCTGTATGCCTTTGCGTATATGAGTTGATACCCAGAGCGACTAGAGTCGCAAAGGTAGGCTCCGACATGTTCATTTTCTGCAGGTCTGGCAGGGCGTTGAATACGTCGCAGCACGTCTGGTATTCGTCGGGGACCAGGGTACTGAAAAGGAACCTGACAACTTCTGAACCGAGTCCGAGTACGTACTGCGTGAAGGTTGGCATGAGTACACGGGGGTAATTTTCCAAGACCTTTCTGGAAGCGCCCCGTTCAAAGAGCGTATCTACCGTACTCAAAACCCTATCGGGATTGCGCCTGCCTTTCATCGCCCAGGTACCGTAATGCACAACACATTGCTGCCACTGTTCGATCTCCTCGAGAGTTGTTGCCTTTTCTAGGTCCATTTCCGGATGTTTTGTGTCGCGGATGAAGTCGTCAACCATATGACGACTAGTCTCCGGAAGGGGTAGAGGCGGGAGCGATGCCCACTTGCGCACGGCTTCTTCAACCTTATCCACCTCGTATTCACCGTACAGGAAGTGAAACAAACCCGTAAACTTGCAAAGAAGCAACTCCGAATTCTTGTCCACTATGAGAAGAATGTCCTTGTCGACTAGCTCGTAGGTCTCGGCGTCTGCCGCTGCCGCTTCGTCTCGTTGGTAGCTCCAGAAGTGGTCTTTCGTGTGGCTGTTGTCCTCGTCCCGAATCTGCTGGATCAAGGAGAGTATCTCTTTGGGAGGATTTAGGGCCTCAGTTCGCATAGCGTCGCGTTGATATCGGGTTGTCTTGACCCAGAAGGCGTGGCAGGCGTCGCCTCTCATCGTTTTGTACCAGCATTTACGATTCTCGGAACCTTGAGGGTATGTGGGAGTCGGGCGGTGCATGGGAGCATCTGGCGCCTTGCCACAATGAATTCGCTGTGCCATAAGGAAATTCTCGATATCGCGGCCCATGGGAGGTTCAAGCGCATGCATCTTGGCGTCCGATAACTCGGCGACTTTCTTAGCTCTCTTAGCATTTCGGTACGAGTCCTTATCCTTGTAGCAAACGTCGTGTAACTTGGTATACCGCACGGAGAAGCCTTCGACCAAGAGGTCCACGACAAGTTCCTCGGCTGTGTCTCGAACGGTGTCTCCATCCTTACACACAGTGCTGTCACGACTAGCAACAAGGGAAAGAAAACCCCGGATAGCGGCGATTCGAGGATCTTCCCTCATCTCAAAGTCAGTTTCCCCGAATTTAGGAAAATCCTAGAAAGACATTTAGCTTTGCCATGCTGGTGAGACACTAGGGGGTTGAGTCCCACCTCATACCGCTCGGAGTCATTCCAGTGCGCGATGTTACCGCACTCTTTCAGTTTCCACCCTTTCGGGTCGCCGGGGATAGTCTTGTTCTCTACGCCGTACTGGATAATGGGTGTTCTGGGAGCGTCCATAGTGACGCTGTTCTGTTTAGCTCTGCGACGGTTGAGCGGGGTTCACGTCGAAAAATACGTTATAGTAGTGGCAGTTCAGTCCCAGGAAGTGCGAGGTGAAAAAATGAGATATACTTCTTTGTGTCTCAGCTCAAACGACATTATATGTTTGTCTCGCAAACAGATTGCTGTTGTTCCCTGTCTAAGGCTGCCTGATCATCTTGCATGTATCGAGGTACTGGGTACCGTTCGTTGTCTGTCGTTCATGAGACGGTTGCCCCAGGGCACCCCTATTAACGAATTAAGGTTTGCAATTACCCACCTGCGGGTACCGACCCAGACGTGGTTTTAGCATCGTTTAAAGGGTTTAAAATGCGTAAAAAATTCAAAAAATAATATAATTCACCAAATGATAGTACGGACAATAAATAAAACTCTTTCCTGACTAGAACTTAAAAATTAAGATGTTTATTTAATTATATTGTCCGTAATTTAATTTATTTTCTATTTTCGCTAATTATTTTCAAAAAATCCTTTTTAATATTTAATACATATTATTAGTTTGGAATAAAAATAGGATTTTGTTAATATTGTTACGTTTTAATACATCCTTTAATTCCTTCGTAATTTAAAAAATAATATTCGATTATATTTTATTAATTAATTAATATTTTTAAAGAGTACTTGTAGAAATCGTTATTATAACTTCTTAATACAGAATTGACTTAATAAGTTTTATTCTAAATTAAAGCTTTATAATGATTTCTCCACGCTAAGTTCTTAAAAATTATTAATAAAAGGGGTAGGTGTTAAAGGAGGAAGTGGGGGCAGGCACTATATGCTCTATAACAACCCGACTTCCCATCAACTTATTGGGACGAGCAGGGCTCAATATCTCCTGCTGTCCACGTAACCACCTTACTACTGCTTTATGTCCTCTTCCCAAGGCTAGACTTAGCGGGGAGTTACCACCCTCATCGATAGCCTCGACATCAGCACCCCATTCAACTAGCAACCGTACTATCTCCTCCATCCCATTCTCCGCAGCACAGGACAATGCTGTACATCCGCCACCATCCACAGCTTCGAGATTCGCACCACTTTCAACCAGCACCCTAACAGCTGCTTCATGTCCCCTTGCCACGGCCCACAACAGCGGCGTGCCACCACCATCATCTACGGCCTCAATGTTTGCCCCCCCTTCGACAAGCAATTCAACCACCGCGTCATGCCCCTCCTGCGCCGCCAAGAGTAGCGACGTACAACCGCCTCCGACCCTGGCCTCGAGATCCGCGCCGCAGTCAATTAACACCCTCACAACCGCTTCATGTCCTCCCATCGCTGCGAGCAATAACGGGGTGCGTCCCTCGCCATCCACCGCCTCCAGGTTGGCACCCTCTATGACCAAAAGCTCCGCCACGGTGCCATGGCCGCATTTGGCCGCTCCCAGCAGCGGCGTCCGCTGTGTTGACTCATCGTGGGACTCAATATCTGCGCCCCGCTCCAGCAGCAGCTTGACTACGCCCGCATTACCACATTCCGCGGCCTTAAGAATCTGCAGCTTCCCCCTGTTTCGCTGGCGTACATGCTGCACGCAGATTTCCCGCTGGGGGTACTTGAACTCGGGATAGCTGTCCAGCGACAGCTCCCGGAGCGGAAGCGACGGAGCGCGCACGAAACACTCGAGGCCCGGCGACATGGCCTTTAGCGGGACGCCGATCCATTCTCCCTGGCAACTGTCAGCGTGCCCGCAGGGGAGGATGGCCGTGTGGATATCGTCCCAGCGCTTTCCCGGGACGAAGTTGAGCTTGAGGTGGATGCCATTGTTGTCGGTCGAGATGACGCGGCTCAGCGTGCGGCGGGCGTTGGGGGAGTCCCAGGGGATCATGTCGAAGCAGGCGGAGAAGGCAGCTGGGAGGTCGCCAGGAGGCCGCTGGAGTTGAACGAGGATGTCCAGGCGAAGATGGGGTGGTCGTCGGAGACTTTGATTATTTGTTCCTGGAGGCGGATAAAGGCCTTTTTGCCTTCGCCGTACAACAAGGGCATGTTAACGTTGAATAGGCCCATCAAACAATACGCGACATCCTCTGGCCTGGTTGTTTTTCTCTGGGACGCCCACGACATGCGTTGCGCAATGCTGGCCGTTTCGGGTGACTCCAGTCCAGCAAGGATCGTCTCCGGGATTCCCGTAATGCTGGAAAGTGTGGAACACAGGCTCGACTTGGTGCCGATTTCTTTCCATGCGCTATCTAGGAATATCACCGTCGAGGGGGCGAGTAGCTCCTGGAGGGTCCATCCCCGGGTAAACCAACTGCTTTTAGAGAATTCTGTGTACTGTCTAAGCAGTTAGTTGTTGTTGGTCCGAGCCGACGGGGGATGCATAACATCGGCGAGGTAGGCGTAGCAGACTGCCGAGCCTTGGTATCAATGGTACATGGAGTTGATAGCCTCGGAGAGCTCTGCGCTGCTCGTCTTATCGACACAGCAAGTGTCAATCCAAGCGTATTGGAATCCATGGGACGCGGCAACCGAATACAGCATAAGGACCTTGTTATAGCCGGCCTTGTTAGCTGCGTTGTGATGGATTATATCTTGCAGGGAGACCTCCTCGTCTCCCCACCTATGTGATAGGATTGCGTAGAGCGGGACGTCATTGTCTGCAAACTCCGCAAGCTCAAGACTGCCATTCTTCAGCAGGCGCATGATAACGGTGTCAATTGACTCGGAGGTGGTTATACTGGTTAAGCTTCGTGATCGATACAAAATCCTCGTGGCTGTTAAATGGCAGACAAAAATACTGCTGGGAACGAATAGGGAAATGAAAGTGGGCTAGGGAGGGTGCTAAATAGGCAATAGAAGGTAGGTAGTCTGATAGGCATATACAAATACCGGCAAGATACGGAGGTACTTGTCAACGGGGACATGGTGGAGTAACAAATAAGGCTTGGTTTGATTCCCAATTACCTAGCAAGTGACTATCCCCCCAATGTTGGTGAAGGGCCAAAAGCCCAACCGGGCAAAGGAGTAGGGCATTGACGCAGAAATGGGCCAACAGGCGCCCACAGTCGGCCCTTTGAACGTCAAGCTACCTTGTATACCGAACCAGCCTCATAGAGGCTGATGTGGAACTCCCAGTTAAGTGTAGCCAACATGCTCGCGATACTCGGGACTCTTACATCTGCTATTCTAGATACTCGACACCGGCGACCAATTTTTACCGTCTTCACCCCCATATGGCAAGGATGGGGATGTGTCGGTATTCGTATCCCTCGGGATTTTAACTGTTGTCTGCCGTATTAATACTGATCCTAACCCATAGCAAACTTGCGAATCTTTTTAACGATCACTCGGCCGACTTCTTTAAGAGCCCCGCGGAGGCTTACTAGAAAGAGGTTTTTTTAGCCGCGCCATGCCAGTTAGTTGCAGGATTGGGAGGCTTACCTTCCTTACGATCCAGGCTCTCCTGCATCTGCTGCTGCTTCTTTCTATATTCCTCAGCCATTGCGTGCTCCAAGGCTTCGTTATTCTGCCGCAGCTTTTCCATATCCGCACGATACTGCCACTCCTCGCGCTCCTTCTTGAGGTTCTCTTCCTGCTCCTTTGCCTGCCTGCGCTGTTGCTCCAGATCGCGTTGGTACCGCTGGCGCTCCTTCTCTTGCTCGCGCTGGATCTGCTTCTTGAAGGCCTGGAACTCGGCCTCCTTGCGCTTCTGCACCTCCTCCAGGGACTCGGTCAGCTTGCGCTGCTCGGCGACGCCCTTCTCGATCTTGCTCTGCAGCTCTTCAATCTCCAGCTGGAAGGTCTCCTGCATCTCCCTGTCGCGCATCTCGATGGCTTCCTGCATCTGCTCCTTCATGGCGGCCAGCTCCTCCTGGTGCTTCTTGCGCTCGCGGATGATCTCAGCGTTGAGCTCAACAGCCGCCGACGTGTCCTCAATATCTTTCCCCTGGTTGACAATCTCGTCCTGGATGCCCAGAGTAACCTCCTTGTGCAGTAAGAGGATATGGTCGATGATCTCGCGTGCCGAGTTGAGGTTGTTGAGGTAGCGGAAGACCCGGCTGCCCTTGTTGTACATGGCACCCCAGTAGTCATCCCTCTCAGTCAGCTGGCGTTCGCGTTTCTCGCCCACCGCGAGGTCGACCTTGGACCACATGGTTGTGGCGAGGACGACCGACTGGTAAGCCTTGGACCCGCAGAGTTCTTGAACATGAGCAGATTGCGCCGCGCAGACACCGTCATGCGCGGGTCCAAGATGCGATGGAGAAAGATGATGCCACTGAGCCGAATCCCATTCTTAAAAGTGGCGGTAAGTCAGTGGGAAATGTCTTGCAGAACCACGACATCGGATCGGTTTGTGTCGTCGAACCCAGGGGTATCAATCAGGTGGATACGGAGCCGCTCGTTGTACATAAAAGCCACATCCTCGACATCAGTCGTGCCTGTTCTGGCATTGGTAGCCATTTCAAACTCATTGAGGAAAGATCTTGCATGATTCGAGGTCATGGCCAACCCGGACCGTCTGGCCGGAGCATGTTGCGATGAACGAGCTCTTACCAGCGCCGGTGACTCCCATGACAGCGATGTAGATGTCCTTAATTTCGTTTCCTTTTGCCATTGTTTTTGCTTAAGTTGGCCGATGGATGATGTCCATGGGTGCAAATGATCTGACAGGAGTGAATCTAACCCGGTGAAAAAATGCCAGCTGGACTGGGGATGAAAATTGCGTGTTAGACGATCCTGAGTCCCTGGTAATGGCGGCAGTGGTTTCCTTATTATATGTGCGTGGAATACTAAGTCGCGAGCCAAAGGGCTCCGAGAGCCTGCCTTAAATTACCAGCGGCCAAAGGAGAGGAGGGCAAAGGAGGAGGGTCCCCCTATCGCTCCGTATGGATCACCTTGCAGCGGAAGCTCGTTTCTCGCCAGCCTGGACAAGTTTTCGTCACGGCCTAACTACGCCAAGTTGACATCTTGGGCAGCGTTCAAGTTGGCCCAAAGAGAGCTCAACCTCAAAACAGAGCCAACTTTAACAAGGAACTTCGGGAATCTCACGAAATGCGAAGCCTAAAATACAGCTAGTATTGTCCAGCTGAAGTGCAGTTTGATGTGGCAAGAGTAAAGTGGCCTGCTACTCTGGCTTTTGAGGGGTCCCCCACCCACTCCTCGAATTTCATCACAAATCGGGCAGCAATCTATGCAACTGGTATTGGTCTATGAGGAGTCAAGCATTTACTGAGATACCTAGATACCTACGTAGTGATTACACCAAGTGTGTATTTTGTGTCAAACTCCAGTAACAACCTAGAACGTGTCAACCAAGAGTCATGAAATTGGGGCTACTCTTGCCAGGCGAGCGAAGTCTCGCGTCTAGCTGATTGCCTACCGAAAACATCGCCCTCCTGCGTGCATGCACTCAAACCCCATGTTGAGTCTGCTGTATTCTTTATCGAGAAGTTTCAGATCCGTGCTAGACGAATAGTCCCTTATGGCAAAGGCGAGGTCACGGTCTCACACTTCCACAGATCCGGCACTCCACAGATCTCACACACCCAGCAATTAAAAAAATATGATTCCTGCACGCCCTTGCTTGGTTGCCGTCATGGGTTGTACGGGGGCGGGAAAGAGGTCTTTTATTGGGTTTGTGACTGGCTCCAACGTTGAGGTCGGCCATAACTTAAGCTCCAGTCAGTCTCGCCCTGCTCTCTTACTGCAATCTCCACAATTATATCGCTAACAATCCAATACTCAAGTGACATCCGAGGTGTGCAGCTTCAACTTTCAGCACCGAGGCAAAGAGATCACCCTCGTCGACACTCCCGGCTTCGACGACTCTGAAGTCTCGGACCAAGATATTTTACTAAAACTACTCGAATGGCTCAAGAAGCGCTATGAAGCAAACCAGAAGCTAAGCGGCATCTACCTGCACCGCATCGGTGCACCCCGGATGCAGGGCAGCGCCCTGCGCAACTTTGGCATCTTCAAGCATCTGTGCGGCGAGAGCTTCTACAGGAACGTCATCCTCGGCACCACCTGCTGGGATCTCGTCGATGCCGGTAGCACCGGCGCCCGTCGAGAGTCTCAGCTGAAGGAAAAGGGCGGCTTCTGGCACGCTCTAGTCCTCAGGGGCTCCCAAGTCTGCCGTGTCCCCAGTGACAGGGACGCCGCGCGAGACCTCATCTACGACCTGGCACTACGCGACCCCGCTTTTCTGGTGTCGCAAAAGGAGATGGGAAGCGGGAACCTGAGGCCAGATCAGGTGTCTGCCTCGTGGGCCGTAGACCCTGCGCTGAGCATGGTCAGACGGGAAAATGAGCGAGCTCTGGAACAGGCGCGAGATGAATTTAAGGCAGCGCTTCGGGAACGAAAGGAAAAGGCCAGAGCTGAACGAGAAAAGGCGCGGCAGAGACACGATCAACTGCTCAGGGAACAAGAGATGGAGAGAGAGAGAGTTCTCCGCTTTTATCGGGAGAAGGAAGAGCAGCGGGCCATGGAGATGCGCGCCCTGGAGGGGGCGATGCGCCTGGCTCGTATATGGGAGGCTGGGGAGCTGGAAATGCAACGCAAAGCAGCACAGAAGCGACTCGACACTGAGCGATTCAAGGCCGACTACGTAGCTCTTTGCCGCGCAGCGGCGTCAGGCTCTATCAACATCCCGGTCCAGAACTGCCTCAAGATATGCTCACATTGTCACCGCGTGCTAGAAAACGAATTATTCGCGGGCCGGTCACATCTCAACCCAACTTCATCACGGTGGCAACTGACAGTCTCGTGCAGAGTGCAACGAGGAGGAGTGCGGAATTATCGGTCAGAGATATCGACTCTGTTGGGCGTGCAATTGGATTGAGAAGGTGTATTGTTCGGGGGGTTATCCGCACTGGCGGGACACAATGTCCCAGACGACTTTGTATACGAGTGCTCAGCATCATCCTTCTGTGGCCATCAGGCCGAAAAATTGCTGGCGGTGTAAAGCGGGCTTGGGGCCATTGGCATTTGGTATGTTTCTTCTTCAGTCCCTCGGAGTGTTGACAGGTAGACTAACTAATTGTACATGCAAAGAGTGTGAGTGGGACAAGTACTGGCTTTGTCTCAACTGCCTTAAGAAGGGAATGGATTGCTGCAGAGGACAACCAGTACGGCTCCGCAGACTTTCTCGTCTCGAGGCTCAAGAAAGTGCCGAGTGGCGTACCATGTGAAGCAGGGGCGGCACTTTTGAGCTTTGTCGTACCGCTGTAGAAATATTCGATGCCTGCCGTTCTAGGCCGGCATCGATGTAAAACATGATCCCCACAGACCAGTTCAATGTTCATCCAATTTTACTCTGCTGCGCTCCCCGGGATTGCCATCCTCTTAGCAGGCCATGGATGGTATTCACCAAACATGCCCACATCCAGCCAGCCCTAACAGAATTTCCGCAGCGCAGCGTACGGCTCCCTCACGAACTGTCTCTCAATACCCGGCGTTACCTCTATGATAGCCCTGGAAACCTTGGCCAGATTCCGGATGCAAATACGGCGGCTGCCTCCCATCCACCGCTAAGCCCGCGGTCCTCTGTATGATGCAAGTATAGTACGATCAACGGTCAAGATACAGATAATGCCCCCGACTTACATAATATTGCCCCTCGCCACCTACGAGAGCTGAAGACTATGAAGATTCTTCGCCGAATCTTCCGCCGTAAGGGCAGCCTTAATTGCCGCCCCAATTGGAGTATCCTCCACAGCCTCAGTATTGACCGCCTTCTCCCCACCTCTCCGCCCTTTCTTTGTACCTTTAGGAATCTGGAGGTTCCGCAGGGAAAAGTGGGGCGACCCCTATTCGAGGTGGAAAATGCTAGGAAAAGCATTCCTTACCTTTATAGATCATTTCATTACTTACGCTTGGATAAATAATAGCGATAATATATAAATAAACGAATCATGTATATAATAATGCAGATATATATCATTATATACAACTTTATCTCTTTATAACTGTTATAGGAAATGTATGTATAGAAAATAATAAATGTAACTACTTATAATATACCTTAAAATTTTAAATTTTTTAATTATACTTACTTTTAGTGCTTTATGTATTGTAAAGGATTGGCCCCGTGAAGTTCCCTACTTAAGTGCGGACAAAGACTTCCAACGCATCTGACATTGGAACTGCTGACCTTTGATTATATGGCAGAGTAGCTATCCCTTACTCAAAGCGACTACGACACGAAATAACGCTAAGTTACTTTAGTTTTTAATCGTATATATTTTTAAAAACGGCAGTATATTGAGTAGTACGATTATCCCAGAATCCCCAGCGCAGATACTATAACTAGTAGCAGACATTGCATTTTGTATGGCCTGATAATATACCCCTTTCTTGAACATAGATTTCAAATGTTTTCAACTTTATTTACGTAGCTAGGTATTTGGAGATTGGGAGATGGCATGTGACCAGGATCTATCTCTTTCCTAGCGTTCCTGTGGCTAGCGTCCATGTCATGCATGCATGTCTTAGTTGTCGTGCCTGTTCAGCCTCCCCCACATCCGCAAGGATCTAGCTTTCGGGAATCGCGAGCTAAGGATTGATAATGAATCATCGGCACACACTCGTTAGATCGAAAGGGGAGAGCCTAGTAGTGCGTAGCCGATCGTCTCCATAACGAGCTGTAAGATCGCTCTGTTGCAGATAAAGGGTAGCCTTGTTAGTTATTAAGGCTTGGAGCCATGGAGCCACCAGGAAGACGCTTGTTCCGGGGATCCCGCACTATATAGAGAGCCTTTTAACTACTGCTTCCTAGACACCATATCTAGGCAGTCAATTATCACTTTCCATACGCTATAAGCACCTTTATTTCCGATCAACTCTCTGTAACGCTGTCATACCACCTACACAGGATAGTAAAACCCAATATAACTTCAACCACCGCGGCTGCGGCTGTGCGACCAGTAAGCATTCTGACCACCAATCCAAATCCACCCACATGGCGAACACCCAACCAGAAAAAGGGGATAAAGGTGCGCGGGCTAATGCGCCGCCATGTGCCCGCCTCACGAAGCGGCAGAGCGCTTTATGTTCCGCAGAATTAGTCGCTTATCAGTATTGCGAGGCAACTAACACCGTCATTCATAGTCTCCTGGAAATGGGGCAGCGGAGCGCCAGAGGGCACAGTGACCGAGAGGAAGGACGAAGGGGAAACCGCCATTAAAACCCCTCGAGGGAACATGGTCAAGTAGGATGCCGATCCGGACAATCTGGCCATTCGCATCGGGCGCTCCGGGAACGACGTAGTGAAGGGGGCTTCGGCTTCACAGTTGACCGTCAAGCAGAAGGCGTCTGGGAACAAGGAGGAAAACGGGGAGGCTCAAGGGGAGAAGCACAAGGCGGAGGATGAGGCGGGCGATGAAGCAGGCGAGGAGACTGCGCAGGACGCCACTACAGCGAACAAGCACCGGAAGGAGGCCAGTAAAAAACAGATGAAGACTCAAGATGAAGACAGTAAGGCCCAGAGAGAGGGTGAAGCAGAGGTCACATAAGAGTATGGGGCGCCTAAGGACGCTACTGGTGATAATGATGACGCCAAACCTGCAGGCGATGGGAAAGTCGATTCGAAATAGCCAAGTACAAATAAGAGCAATAATGCTGAATCGAAGTCGAATGGTAGGACTCTTAGAGCATGACCAAGACCAAGTGGAGCTCCAGGAAAAAAGGAAATGTAACGCCGTGGCAGGAAGGGGACATGTTCAGCATGCGGATGAGAAGCCACAAAACGTAGCAATACGACGGTACAAAAAATCAATTGGGGGGCATGTTTTGAGCTCAGGTATCTCAATGCTATATATCACGGTCCTCTGATTTAAATTCTCGTTGAGTCCATATAAATCTTATTGATGTGGCTCGCCTGCTGGGTATTTCTGGTATAGGCCGTTTGTGCCGCAACGAACGTCGTGCTCTCACCGGGTTATCGATAGGATTGACGCCAAGTAAATTTATGGCAAGCCAACCAGCATGTCGCAACGCGGACAAAACGCCCTTGGTCGATAGCAAGCATGCTACTTCGGGCACCTCGGACAAACAAGAGAGCAAGAGGCACAAGACTGTGGGGCCGCGGGTCTGGGTACCGAGCTGGATCAAGATCAGATCTGGGATCCTCAGGCTCTGGTTGCAACGGCGATTTGCTGATGCACATCAGCCCTCTGACGTTGCATCACTGGTTAACTTTAAGTGGCCCCACCCCTTCACAAATGTGGTGCCAAGCTCCTGGGTCACAAGGTGCATTTCTATTGCCCTTTTTCGTATATCGTGCAGATCCCTCGGAAATGAGGCCTGATATCACACACTGAATCATACGCAGATGAAGAAGAGTATATTGTCAGGTTGACCTCTGAAAGGTCCTAATCAAATAACAGAGGGAATGCCTGCCTCTTCAAATATATGTAAATACAGCTGTAGCTTCGAGGAAGCGTTACCGGAGGTGGCTTATAGGTGATTTGGCTAGCGGTTGATCTATTGGGGCCAACCCAAGCTATTGATGGGCTTCTAACCCTTAGTTTCTCTCGAATGCACATCCCCGTCAGGACGCCCATTTCGGACGACGTTTTAACCCATCGCTGCAACAGCCACTTCAATAGACCCGTAACGTAGGATTGATTGTTGTTTGCAAGGTGTGGCTGAGGTTTTAGCCGGAACAGGAAGTTCGTTAAATCCTCCAGTGATTGCAGAGACTGCTTGGTGTTATTATTTATTTTCGATGCCTACATGATACAGCCATTTCTACTGCTCGGTCTCGTCATTGATCTATTCTTGAGACAGTAAAGCAAGCTGTTCAGACCACTCCGCCTCATCATCAACTAAGTCCCAAAATGCATCTGAGTTCAATGCTCGTTGCAGCCACCGCTGCGGTCGTCTCGGCCACGCCAAGCCTGAAAGTCCCAGCGTGTCCCGCCCTGGCTACAGTCCAGTACGACAAATCCGTACCTGACCTTGCGGAGTTCCCCCTCACCCAAGTTGATCTCTGTTACGACGACACTCTCATCCACTTCACCTTTACCGCCTACAACGAGACCAACTTCTACTTCAATGAGAGCCAGCGGACCAACGACCCAATCTGGATGTACGAGGTCATGGAGGCCTTCATCCACCGGGGCACCAACGACCCGCAGCACTACCTCGAGATCGAGGTGAACCCTAACAACGTCACCTTCCAGGCCTTCATCTACAACCCCTCTAAAGTGCGGGCCGCCGACGCGCCAATGGACACATTCTTCGTCGCAAATCCCCTGGCCGACGGCATGCTCGCCGAGACAACTCTGAACAGGGCGGCCGAGACCTGGGTCTCGAAAATGGTGGTGCCCCTGGGCCTCTTCAACGTTGACAAGGGCCAGGGCAAGGGGACCGAGTGGAGGATGAACTTCTTCCGCATCGTCACCTCGCCGGAGATGTTCCCCGCCCAGGAACTCGGCGCATGGAGCGTACCTGATGAACCCAGCTTCCACAAGACACCCTTCTTCGGCCATATCTGTTTCGTCTAAGCTGTTGCTTTGCCGGAGCTGCTTGGAAGGCCTGCATGTGGATATAGTATCATGTGCCCTGCCCAATGCATAATTGATCATATTGCGAAAGATCAATCCCTGTCCATAGTGCTCCCCGCATACAGTGGTGACTAGGCATAGTTTGAAATTCGGATGCTTCTATTAGGCATTGTCAATATCCAAAGGGGAAGTTTAGCACCAGTGCTGACCTCCTTACACGAACAACACGCTGTGAGATTGACCCTACAACGTATCGGCAGGCAGTAGGCTCTTGGCAACGTCGAAGCTAAGCGTTCGGGATATTAGATGGTAAACTAAGACCCAGGTACCTGGCGAGTCCACCCTGGGGGCCCGCATTCAACCGTATCAGTTATTAATTGATGGAACGTTACGACTATGTTAGCTCTAGTAGTTTGGTACTACCGCTAGGGCTGTTATCTTAAGCCTTCAAGCGAGGGCGACGTAGCTAATACGGTATGTGAAATGCTTCCCTTCGGATTAGTCCTCCTTGACAGGATGGTTTGGATCAAACCAACATCTCGAGGACAAACGGTTTGCTTTCCGAGAGATGCCTCATCTATTTCATCCCAAGTCATTAAAGCCGAAGAACATTATGCTTACAAGACACTGCCCAGTAGAAGCTGTCTGACTCAACAGGCAAAATAGGGCATAATTGGCCCCTACAGAGGTCGCTAAACACAAACGCTGCTAAATATGCAGTAATGGGCCTCATAAACAGTTTCCCGAATAGAATGTACACTATACCATATTATGCCTGACCGGTCAGACTAGAATCGGCCAACCACTCCGGAAATCAAGCTTGTTCCAGCCGAAGTTATACCTTTCCCGTTGAGGTAGGTTCGTCTCACGGTCGATAGGAACTAAATCATAAGCGGTTAACCAACGATGGTGCCCGCCAACCCCACCAGAAGCTGGCAGGTTGGTAGGGACGTGCTCACCATAATGATAATAGATAAACGGCGCGCCGACCTCCGGCGTGCTCATAATACCCTGGCCACCGGGGGCCCAGATGCCGCCGTGGCTACCCAGGACCATGGTGCCGCCGCCCTCCGTGAGGCAGTCCCGGCCGGCCATGTCCACGAACCCCCCGCGGGGGTCCCGCGAGCGGCAGACCATGATCTTGTAGGCGTCGCCGGCGCCGGCCCACCGGTCGTCCGGCTCGCGCGTCGCGCGCCCCGACGAGAAGAACAGGAAGTAGTACGAGCCGTGCCGGAAGATGTACGCGGCCTCGGTGGGGTTCCGGTGCGCGAGGCCCCGGCCCGCCGCCGTCGAGTTCGTCGCCAGCCGCGTCATGCGGTTCATGGCGTCGGCCGCGAGCTCGACCGGCGGGTCCGCGAGCGGCACCTGGAAGAGGCCCTCCTGGTAGGACCCGAAGGTGAGGAGGTGCTGCCGCGTCTCTTGTTCCCCGGGTTCCTGGTCGCCAAGCGTCAGCAGCGACGCGTCCAGGATGTTGTAATTCTTGGACCACGTGATATTGAGGCGCCCGTGTGGCTCCCAGCTGCCCGGCTCCAGGGTCCGCGAGGTCCGGACGCTGATGCTCGACCCGTGCCAGTACTCGCCCGCTTCCGGGTTCGCGACCCCCGCCGACGTGTAGTCGTACTGGTTGCTGTAGAATAGGTAGTAGGTGCCCTCGTAGACGTGGACATACGGCGCGTTCCAGGGTTCGCCATCATCGAAGACGGGCTTGTCGCTTTTTGTCCATGGCCCGCGTATCGAGTCGGCAGTCCACTGCAGCACCAGGAGTCAGTGATTATTCTTTATCATAACTTCCTAGATGTTAAGAGTGATGACGCCGTATAGGAGCTATAGTCCTCACGACAAATCTATTGGGATGTCGGCCTCTGAATTAGGGATCTGGATAAGGAACGACTTCGGAGATTGCTTACAGCGTAGCCTTCTCCCTTGTGCTCGCCTGTGGTGAACAGGAAGAGTTTGTTATCAGACGCCCGGCGAATGAGCGCGGGGTCCATGGTGATCTCGCGATCGTTGTGCGGGATGGTCCCAACGATGGGCTCGGGAGCCGGCCATGAGAAGCCGCATGCCAGTAAACCGGCTACAGAGTATAGTGTAAGAAGCCACATGGTCTCTACTACCTAAGGAGACTTATCGGGGGGTAAGCAGAGATACGCGTATGCCCGCCGACTCGTAGATGGAGCATGGCTAACAAGCATCTTTATATGTGTATGATATAAAGCATGTGCGAAATGGAGTTTAGGGGCAAGTACAATATCTATGTCAGGTGGATAGATTGCAAGGGACACACCGGATCATGTTCCACCTGAATTTAAAAGGTAGAAAAACATATAAAAAATGGAAAAAATAGAGACCCCCATGATGCCCACTGTACTACCCACACACGTAAGTGGAGGGAACAAGTTCCCTATATCAACGTATTGATATGCCCTGCAAAGCTGGCATGGACGTAGTACCCCAGCCCGGAAGACCGGGTAGCGCAAATACGGCTGTGTATGGGAATTGAACCCATTGCTTTGATTATATTTCGTGAGAAGATATAACCGCTGGACCACCTGCCCTGATTGTTAACAATCTGCGGTTTATTTGGCTTTATTAAAGGTGGATGGGGGTGGTCTACCGGTTGCCTTAGGCAACCGCGGAAATTCACCTCGTTCTTACAAGTGGTTATTCACCTCCGGTAGTTGAGTCATTGTTGTCGTGATTATTCGCTTTCCAATGGTCAAATGGCCGGTTCAAAAATGCCGATTCACCGTCGCTTCATCATCCAGATGGCGACGCATTCCTGTTAATTGATAGGGGATGACTGAGATCATGATGAGCGTTGATGTGCACCGTGCAAGATGTAAATCTTTCCCGGCTTTACACTTATCGTCGTATTCAACCAATGAGGCCAGCCTCGTATCTGGATTACTAGAATTATGCGTCCGAACTCCTGACATCTGGTGACATGTGATCGTATCTCACCACACTCGTGACGTAGGTTCATCAGCATCTAATAATTCACTAATCAGCCGAACAGCCGAATAGTGATCAACGTCCATTGATGGCCAATGGGTTTTTCTTCGGCTGCCTGTTGGCCCGAGCGATCGCACCATCCGCATATCCACCGTTCCAATTGTTGCGACATTCGGTTCATGTTTCTTCCTTCGGTAGCTGCTGATAGATGAAGATAAACGTTTGCCCCTATTTTGGCTTTACCATCGGTGTTGCCGTTGCTTCCAGTCTTCACTCAGCCACGGCATGCCACAAAGTTGCAGAGCGGAACAGAGTCTCTCACCGACCTGAAAACCGATAATGGACCGTGTTATAGTGGCACGGGCACGGCTTATGATGCTAGAATGGGGACGTACATCAGCTTCCTGTTGGAGCTCAACAGCAAGCATCCACGGAGAGCAAGTATTGGCAATCTTGGGGTAACCTGTGATCGAAGTGATATTGTAGAAGTTAGGAATGGGAGCCTGAGCGATGGCTCCTATCTAGCATAACTAAGGGTCAATATTGAAAGGGGTAACGAGGGAGCTTTTCTTAGCTTGGAAAACGACATGCCCTTGCGAGGAGTCAGCCACTGGCCCATGCTTGATAATAAAAGGGGCTATGCGAACGACTAGCTTGGTCCGAATGGTTTATCTAGGGAAACAGGTGAAGATGGACCGTTTTTCTTATGATGTTCAGATAGCCAAACGCTAGGCAACCCGCTAGAAACCATCTCACTTCGTAGAGTAATAAGAATGGCTCCAGGGACAGCATCTCAGCACGGTCGCCTGTGTTCATAACCTCTGCTTAGATATCAAGGCCCAAGGTGTACGTCAAAGAGTGACTTTTGAGTTGTGGCCGATGATCAAAATCGCCGAGTTACTTAGGCTACAATATTACAAACCACCTTCCATAATTATTGTATCGAAGGTGAGCCAAACCAGCCTAGCTGAGAGCGACTTTCAGTGTCTCAGAACGTGATCCATTATGTATATTTATAATTCAGATCTGTTCTTCTCTGCTAAACTTCTAGATATGGCTTCGATTTAAAATCGGGTACTTATTTATTCATCCATGCTAGGAAGTGTATTGAATCGTCTATACATCATGCAACGATGTGTATTGCAACCCTGCCCAGCCAGTTGCCCGCGAGTTTCTTCCTCTTATTCCAGGATCCTAAACTCTGATCACATCTCACCCATCTAGACTCCAACTCCATCCTAAATCATTGACCCAACAACATCACCTCGATACGATGGAGTCCAGGATAACATGAGTGCGGCCCTGCGTCAAGGACAGCAGCTTTAATCTTCTCTTATCACATGTTAACATAAGTGGAGTCTTCAATCGATATATAATGTAAAGGGCCAACTAATAATTCTCATAGCTCGGCTTGCCTTGTGTGACGAGTTGCGGTGTAGGGCGACCATGATCCGCATCATTTCTGCCACCAACTAGATGTTACCCGGCGGTCGGTGAACATTGTTTAATTAAAATAAATAAGATAAAATAGAATCTCGGTTACATGCACGGCGCCGTTGGGTCATCCACTCTAAATACTGGCCATACGCCTACTTCCGGAACCTAGGTCGAGTGTGATTCGCGGAATTTGGACGCTTAGGTATCAGTTGGGGCTCTGAGCACCTTATATCCTTGGGGAGAGTGCGGGGGAGATCTGTGGGGGAGACCAATGCATCAACTGGCTAGACATTATCATTACACCGAAGAAGCGAGCTCCAAGCTGAATTTAAGGGTGGATGCGGGAGCTCAAGGGGGTGTATAGTTTTTACTAAGTCCTAGCAACCGAGACGATGCGCCCTCCACTGTTTCCAGCGCTTACCACGGCGCTCGTCCTCGCCGGCGACATCCAGGGATGTCAGACGGACGACGACTGTAGTCTGAATGGCATCTGCTCCAAATATGCCCACACATGTAAATGTGACCCGGGCTGGACAGGCGAGGATTGTGGCCAACTTGACCTCCTCCCGGCTACGAGGTATACAGGGTACAATTATACCAACATCACATTGCCAGACTACTACAGCAACCGGGGAGGGAACTCGTCCTGGGGCGGTCAGATCATTCAGGATCGAGACGATAAAGGACTCTTCCACCTCTTCATCTCTCAGTTCGCCCGCGGGTGCGGTCTCTCTGGCTGGAGACCCTTCAGCAAGGTGATCCGGGCCGAATCAAGAACCGGTCCCGCAGGACCATACCACTACGCGCAGGATATACTTGGCACCTTCCGCCACAATCCGACCACCATCTGGAGTCCCGCCGACGAGAAGTACTTGCTGTACACCATCGGTCTCGAGACGGAGACTCCTGATACCTGCAGGTCATACAAATGGCCGAACAATGTCTCGGTCGCGAGTGCCCCGGATATCCGAGGCCCGTGGTCAACTCCGCAGCGCCTAGTCAACGGAACGAATCCGACACCCTGGCCGCTTTGGAGTCCCGACAACCCGACATCGGAAATCGTGCTGGGGGTTGAAGACGGTCTCATATACACGGCCGACGGGTTCGCCGGGCCATCCTACAACCTAGTCAACAAGATGCCGTGGAATACCTCCGACTACAGCGATCACTGGACGGAAGACCCTTTCCTATGGCGTGACAAGCGGGGGAATTGGCATATCCTTTGCCACTGGATGATCGACATCGCGGAGCGTGGAGAGAAGTTCCCGAGAGTGGGCGGTCACATGTTCTCGAGGAGCCTGACCGGGCCTTGGACGTTCAAGCTCCAGGAGGTATACAATACGACTGTCCACTTCACTGATGGGGGAAGGACGGACTACTATCGAAGGGAACGGCCGAAGCTCTTCTTTAGCGACGATGGGCAGATGGCGCCCCTTTACATCGTCAACGGCGTTCAAGAATTCAATACCAAGGGGAGTTATACGTTGATACAGCCGATAGGGGCGAAATCGAAAGCTTACGAAAAAGCATTGGGGTTTTAGGACCACCATAGTACTTCTTAAGTTTCCGAATAATACCAGCTTGTTATCATGCTTGACTTTACATGACACTCCCGTCATGAGAGCATCTTCTCATTCACGCACGAGTGGAATGGACGTAACGTCTAGCAACATTTTGTAGGTTTGAGGTAATTGACCTCTGTTGGATTAACTATCGATTTTGATCGAGGCGGCAGCATGCAGTCTAGCTAGGGTCCTTCTGTATTACATCCGCCAAAGAATCACTAATCTCCTGAGGCTACGACTATGACTACGATCGATCCTTCAGGGTGTGAGAGATATCTACAAAGCTCGACTCTTTCGCATTTCCCGACGTCCCGGGTCGAGTGTCTGCCGTCACTTGACTTGGCCGCTTAATCTCAAACAACTTCGGTTTGTTCAGCTGCGTTGCACTATTAACAGGGGAGATTGGCACAGCCCGAGCAGTGGAAACATTTGACCCGGCCTCCTCGGCATCGTCGGCGGCGACGATGAAGATTCCCAGGCCGAAACCTTCTGCGACGGCACTTGAAACGGTCCTGATGTAAGGGTTGTCGGCTGTCTGCTGGTAGGCATCATGCAGATATTTGGAGGGAGATGTAGTGTTGGACACACTTGCTCTTTCTGCCTCGACGTCAGCATTATGACGTGTTAACTATATGTTCTCAGTCTTTCCCTCTCTCTGGGGTATATCTTTACAACGAGCAGAAGCAGCATCTGACTGGACGGGTTGGGAAATACTGTATATGGAAGCAATGGCGGCGTTACGCCTTGATATCTCCCCAAGGGTAAGTTGACGACGTCTATGTCGCTTCTTTCGGTATTCGCGATACCATATTGCGCCAGTCAGAAGTGCGACGAAGGCCACAGTCGTGACCATTGTAGGTATCCATATCTGTGGGGAAAGGGGCATCGACGGTGAATCGGCGTCAGCTATTTGTCTTCTGTCTCTTTCATTCGGTTCAAACGGGGTTGCTGAGAGGCCGAGATGGAGGGGGCACTTTGGTCGAGGGGGAGAAATAGTAAAGGGAGGCATGGTGGTCGTATGTTAGCTCCCTGAAGTTGTACGAGAAGATTAAACCATTTATCGAACGAATAAAATGAACTGCTTTCCAGAAGGCGTCGGTTTATATTCTCCTTTTGCCGACACTGCCTTCTAATCAGTTCCTAGTCATGGTAAATCAAGCGCATTTATGACAAAGATGTTGCAAGCAGAGTCCTCACAACAGCATTGTTCGGGTACTCTGATTGTCCTGCTTCACCTCAACAGCAGCTTTATTCAGGGCAAAGCTTCCGTTGTTCTCACGAAAAAGCAATGGTCGTGCAGAAATCATTCCGTGCAACTTTCTCCGCTTTGTAATACAACAGCGTTTGTTCCCGCGGGATTATCTTCTCCTAAAGTCTTTGTCTTTATTAGTGATGTTTGGTGTAGTTACCCAAATTAACGAGTTTAGCTTACGGGGTTCGAAGGTTGTCCGTGTAGCATTGAGATTGTGTCGAGGATCGATAGATGAACTGGAAGATGCTCGAGATATGTATCGGCGTAGGTCAGTAGCGGGGGGGACTTTCCTGCCGTTCAAGAGTTACAAAAGCTAGAATTTTGAGCGTGCTCATATGCCTCTTGTGCTGTCTCACTCTCAGAATGATGTCCGAGAGACTCATCAAGTATCAGGGAGATAATGCTGCCGTAATCTGTGCGCAACCCATATGGCAATGAAAGTTAAGGAACCAAGAGCGCCAATAATAAAGCCAACAATTCCCGCTATAGGTAAGTCCGGGGGACCTATGGACTTTGCCATGGGCGTGGCTCGTCGTCGTGGTTATGACGCTCGTATGCTATGCTAACAACGGCAATGAGGGAAGGTACCAAGTGATCTGGCGGATAACGTCCAGAGTACTTCAGAGGGGCTGTTCGGTAATGTCGGGAGGAGTTAGGCTTATATAAAATTTCCAAGGTCAGTTAGAGTATTTCACAGACCGCCTATGATTTGACAATACACATGACGAACCACTTTCGTGCACTGAGACTTCAAAGGCTGTGGGATATTGCCGAGTCAACTCCAGTTGCCTAGTGCAGTGCCATTGAGTACCACTCAGATTTGGTCATATACCAGGCAGAGTCGACTTGACCTCGATATTCCGGTAATGAGTGTGCATCCGCTTCAGCATCATGCACCTCCTGTCGATGTCATCTCCAGTCCGTCCATGACTCCGTTGGTTCGCCGCAGACATCGCAGAGTGGTTTTGAGGTCTATCAGCTGTCAGCCAAGGCACTCTGTTGGCGTAAATTTAACATTATACCGTTTCATCCGAGTTTAGAGGTTCGGGAATCCAGTCTCGTTTTCGGACAAAGAGAATGAATATACCAATTTCGCTGTTAGCGCTGATTGCCCGCCTACTTTCCTCAAAGCCAGCCGGGACAGGCTTAGCTAAACATTCATCAACTCTCCTCTCTGCATAGACGCTGACCCAGTTGTAGCACACGAACATATGGCGCGGGTTATCGAAACCGAGTCGCCCGGCTCTGAGGATTCTGACATCGCAGCCTCCTCCTTTGGCCCTCAATGGCCGTGATATCTGCTCCACTTGGGCCAGGTTCCTGATCTTTCAGTCGGAGGCAGGTCATTGGATGTAAGAAATTAGTCCAATTTGGGGAGGCTGCCTTGGAAGCCATTAAGGTAGGAGACGAGGGCATGTTCGAATTGGACAAAAAGAAATCATGGTTTAAGCTTCGATATAGTTTGTTCTATCCATTCGATCAGGCTGCACAGACCCTTGGACAGCGTTGGTAGATGTGCCTGAACTACTAAGTGAGTTGCAAACAGGTTTGTTGATGCCTGGTATCCGGCTTCAGGGGCTCGCTGCAAGTTGGTCTATGTCTTGCTAGTCTGAGGTGGAGTTGGTGAAAGCGGGTGCTTTGAATGGTCACAAGAAAGGTATCCTGACTGGGCTATATAACCATCAGGTAATTGTATTCCGAGAGCTTAACTATGGATCTGGTTGTTCTTTTTTTTAGGTGACAAATCAACCGGAGAGTAACTTGACATTTGGGGTAGCGAGTGCGACACTTGGACTAGAGCTGAGGGAAACAAACGTCAAGGTCCTATTGAGGTTCGAAGGAGTTTCCTCGGGCCTGGTAGGCAGCTTGTCAAATGACTGGTCATATGCATCGATGGCTGGGCTGCGTGGTTTCCATGCCTCATGTAAATACCGGCGCTGAAGATGATTTGAGGTGCAGCTCCTCGGAAAATGTCTAATCCGACCGATGCCAGCATTGGAGCCACGCAACACTGAGTCGAAGTAGATGGTAGCTTGCGGGCCTAGCAATGACCCGACGCATGATACACTTTATGTGTATGATGAAGACTGTCACCACTGAGATGCATCCATCGATATGGTACCGGCAGGGCATACTTCGCAGGTACGCTGTTAAACTCTCTCCTAAAAAGGGGGAGGGGTAAATGCTTCCTGTGATGGTACCCTGGCTTGGCAGACTTTTAAGTCATACCTCACGGTGTACCAGTATTGTAATTCACGCGGAGCTCCACGGGGAGAATCACAATTAAAATAGTACAAAATCTAGTCGCTTTCTAACAAAGCTGGCAATTACGGAATTATACGAAACGCAAACCATGATACCCGGTACATATGATATACCTACATAAGGTACATTCTAGACCATCCGGGTACGTGTTGTAGTGCATTTGGCTACGTGGGCTGTAAGTAAAATCCCCTAATGGGACGCTGTCAGTGACACTAATGCACGCTAAGGTTAGGCGAACAACGGGGGAGCTCTGATGAAATTTGGTGACGTCGAACCCCTCCATCCACTGAAGGATTAGCGTCGCGGTATTTGTGCTCTTCAAAGCCTCAAAGAATCTTATCGGGGCCATCACGGTGCTTTTTCTTTTTTCGGCAACATTGCGCAATCCCGAGAGGGGCCTATACATAGTAGCAGGCATCTTCAAACCACCCGTAACCTCCAACAACTTTCAGTTCGCGATCCGACTCTCCAAGCCCACGATGAGACCCGCCGAGGAGGCATCACAGCCATGATATCGAAAAGCATCAGTCGGGTCTCTATCACTGGCACCGCCGCCTACCCGACATGTCTCGGCTTGAACCAGTCCCATCTGAGCTCTTGGCTATTCCGTCCATCCCGGAGAGGAATTCGAGTCTTCGCGACATCGCAATGCCTCCTTCGGAGAACGCAGCTTGGCTTGCCTGGCGGACCGGCTGGAAAAGACGGGTTGAATAAGGCGTCATTTGGGTCATATGCGTCCAAGAAGCCGGGGCCGGATGTCAAGAAAGACCCGCTTGCCCCGGTGGACAAGAGCGCACAGGAGCAACGGAAAGCGGATTGGGCAATCATGAAGGAGATGTCGCGATATCTGTGGCCTAAGGACAGCCTGGACGCTAAGGTGCGCGTGTCGATTGCCGTCGCGCTCCTGGTCGGCGCAAAGGTGTTGAATGTCCAAGTGCCCTTCTACTTCAAGAGTATCGTGGATGCCATGAATATTGACGTGGGCGCGACCGGCGGTACGGCCGCCATGGTTTGTGGGAGCATGATTCTGGCATACGGTGCGACCAGGATAGGGGCGACTGTCTTCCAAGAATTGCGCAATGCCGTGTTCGCCTCGGTGGCGCAGAAGGCGATACGGAGAGTTGCCTGCAATGTATTTGATCATCTTCTGCGGTTGGACCTCAACTTCCATCTCTCCAAGCAGACCGGTGGCCTCACGAGGGCCATCGACCGGGGTACCAAGGGTATCAGTTTCTTGCTTACTAGCATGGTCTTTCACATTCTGCCTACGGCTCTAGAGATCGGCATGGTATGCGGCATCCTGACATGGCAATACGGCGCGAAATTTGCTGCTATCACTGCGGTAACGATGACTGCATACACCGCATTCACCATCTGGACGACGGCATGGAGAACCAAATTCCGCCGGCAGGCCAATGCCGCAGACAACAGGGCCTCGACGGTAGCAGTCGATTCCCTGATCAACTACGAGGCTGTCAAGTACTTCAATAACGAGAAGTTCGAAGTGTCACGATACGATAAGGCATTGCAAGATTACGAGAAGAGCTCCATCAAGGTGGCCACGTCCCTGGCATTCTTAAACAGCGGCCAGAACATCATTTTCTCCAGTGCGCTAACGGCAATGATGTACCTCGCCGCTAATGGCGTTGCGACTGGTTCATTGACAGTTGGCGACCTAGTCATGGTCAACCAGCTGGTCTTTCAACTGTCGGTGCCACTCAACTTTCTTGGGTCGGTCTACCGAGAGTTAAGGCAGTCTCTCCTGGATATGGAGACGCTCTTCAACTTGCAAAAGGTAAACGTCTCCATCAAGGAGGCTCCCAATGCAAAGGCGCTTCGCCTGGCAAAAGGCGGCGAGATCAAGTTTGAGAACGTGTCATTTGGCTATAACCCCGAGAGACCTATCCTTCGTAACCTGAGCCTCACAATTCCAGCAGGTAAGAAAGTTGCCATCGTTGGTCCGAGTGGATGCGGCAAGTCCACAATTCTGAGACTTCTATTCCGGTACTACGACGTCGAGAACGGTCGCATTCTTATCGACGACCAGGACATCCGTAGTGTGACGCTGGACTCGCTGCGCCAGTCGATCGGCGTCGTCCCGCAGGACACGCCGCTTTTCAACGACACGGTCAAGCACAACATCCGGTACGGCAACATGGCGGCCGACGACTCGGCGATCGTCGCGGCGACGAAGCGCGCGCGTATCCATGACACCATCGCGAGCTGGCCCCACGGGTACGAGACCAAGGTCGGCGAGCGGGGCATGATGATCAGCGGCGGGGAGAAGCAGCGGCTCGCGGTGTCGCGGCTGCTGCTCAAGGACCCGCCGCTACTGTTCTTCGACGAGGCGACGAGCGCGCTCGACACGCACACCGAGCAGGCCCTCATGCTCAACATCAACAGCATCCTGCGCGAGAAGGCGCGCACTAGCGTCTTCATCGCCCACCGCCTGCGCACCATCTACGACTCGGACCTCATCATCGTGCTCCGTGAGGGCCGCGTCGCCGAGCAGGGCACCCACCAGGAGCTTATCGACCACGGCGGGCTCTACTCGGAGCTCTGGAGTGGTAAGTTGATAAACAATGTGGTGGAATTGAACCTTTTGCCCTAGGACATTTTGCTTTGGTGTGTCTGTGTGTGGTTGGCTAACTCTATGTGTGCAGCGCAAGAGACGTTGTTTAACTCCGACGACGGGAATGATGTCGCGGTCCCTACGGACATCGACGGAGAAAAAGCCGAATCCAATGACGGAAGGCCTCGTGCGACATGATAGTCGCCTTCGGTCATGTCGCGGAGACCTTCCGGGCAGGGCTTGGGAGGACTATGCGAAAGATTACCTTAGCCGCGGCGTCGAGCTTGGACGTGTGGCTGGATTCACCTGCTTGAGGATGGGGTGATCACGAGGCCCATCAGCCATATAGGCGATAGCGTTGAAGTCAGCCCGGCCAGTGCAATTGGTTATGGGAGAGGTCGTAGTTCATCTGCATTCGTATAAGACGTCATACAACTATACGCGAGCATCTAGGGGAACCCACCCCCTACGTAGGTAGGAGTCGTCACTGAATTGGATTCAAACAGATAACGACGACACGAAAATCTGTTCCTGCCATTATCAAGATCTGCTTCAGGAGAGGTTGGACGTCCCTATTATGGTAACATACTACGCTAAACAGGTAGTGGCTTGAACGTGTCTTGTCCCTGTATGCCCGTCGCCAGTGGTATAAACGGTATAACATTGCTTAGTGCTGAGTCATCAGAGCTAGCTAGCATTTAAGAACGGACCGTAGACCGCAGCCGTGGTTGAAAATGTAGGCGTACAAGGTTTGCATTAACTTAGATATGAAGTAAGGGGCACAGTATCCTCAGTTTCCTATGTTTCCTGGCACGAGGGTCGGAGTAAAAGAACAATCCGGCTAGTCTCGACCCTATGACAGACCAAGCTGTGCGCAAGAACGAAAAGGGCTCCTCCCGCTGTTCTGAACCCAGCCCGTCGTACGTAGAATTAGTGATTGAAAGTATGATGGTTGAGGTTTCGAGACCTAAGAGCAAGAGAGTGCCTGGGGCTCGCCAAGCCGCACTTGCCTCATGCTCCCGCCCCTGTTACTGGCGAAAGAGTGTGTTTCTGTAAGACAATTGGATGACTTGCTAACACAGATAAGAACTACCTAGAATACCGTTCACTGGGGAAGTGGTTGAGGCAATCTCACCTGGTGATGCAGGCGTAATATGCTGACGTGCGTTTGTTAAGAGACTAACAGCGTTCTGCGCGCCTAAAACGCGGCTCATGGCATCAAACGGCGAGATGCTCTAAAAGATCACCGGCAATGAAGACAGGTACTCCGCCCTTTGGCGGCCGCCTGAGAGCTTGGGGGGAGGCAACACGATCCGGCATAACGGACCTCTTCACATGCCGCATTGCCATGTAATGTCGCTACGAATAGGGCGTAAGAATAGTGAGAAAACACCAGACAGATCAATGAAGAAGGTCACGGCCGACACTTACATATGGACAGAAGGTAAGATTCAAGCACCGCGTTGGATGTAATTAGCGGTAAAAGGGAGCCCAAAAAAGGCAGGGTTATTCTCTTGAAGTAGGAAATTCGATTACGGCATAAGGCGTAGGGGCTCAGGTTGCCAGAGCTTCCGTTCCAGTAGTTCTTTGCGATAATCGCCATCGAGCTTCATCCAACCCAAGAGACCCGCATACGTTCGCGTTGGATCGCAGGAGTGGAAGGAACGCCGCCTTGGCGCCGCAACTACGTAATCGACGACGTCCGTTGCCTAGTAATCCACCGCCCAGTTCCTGCAGATCTGCAGGAAGCCTCGGGTCCGATGCCCAGCACCAGAACGCGGGGCGAATTCTTGATAGGACTTAGCTTACGATCTCGGAGGAACGCGTACTATGAGCAAGCGGGAGGGTTTGCCCCTTTCGTTCGTGTCGCGGTGGTCGAGATTTGCTTATCTGGCATTGCCCCCTTTCTGGCGATTGCAGGATCATGGGCCAGTTGGCAGGCAGTAGTGGCGTCATGCAACAATTTTAAACAGCGGTCCCCTGCTGCTGCATGCAACCTGCTGCCTCATCAAAATCTGGGTGTCTGCCGTTGTGTCGGCGTCAGCGTTCGGTTCTCTCGGCGATCATCACCCCGACAATATGGGAGCAAGCCGGTGTGCATTGGTACTCGAAGGCCGCAAGGCTTCGCGATTTTTCGGTTTCGATGTCAGCCGCCTGGGGGAAAGCAGCTTAACAAGGAACCGAACTAATAGCTCTAAAAGGTGCAAACAGCGGTGTGAATACGCAGAAAATGAAGGGAAAGATTCACAAAGTCTTAGAGTCGCATGAATAGCGACTTGCCCGAAATCACGACTGGTCAGCCGTCGAGTAGTGTTACATGCCGTGGTTGCCGTCTGGGCGTCATCCGAACGTGCCTTCCGCCAGGGACTGGAGTGCCGCTGATGAGCACGCGAGAATCATGTATATACCAAATCACCAGGGGCAATATTACTCATAGGTAGCATCGCGAGACATTGCCCATGCTCGCATCCCCTAGAATCGCGGATGGTTTGAATCTCTCTCGTCAAGCTGACCACAGTACGGGAGCTCCGGCCTGAGGTATCCTTAGATGAGATTCCGCCCGCAATCTCGGACGCGCGGCTGAGGTTATGTCCATCTGTTTGGCGAAGTAGCCTGCAAAGACCTGCTCTTCGACTATGCTACGCTGCAAAGTCGGGCATGAGCAACGTTACTCTTTTGGCAAATAGTCGCGCTCTGCCTCGGTCTGGTTGCGCTCCCATGAATTGCACGAGCGGCCGTAGTATGTCAGAAAAAAGGAAGCTCTATAGCTTCGAGCACGTTTGGATTGACGACGAGATGCCAATGAGCACGCCATAGATGATTACCCTTTTCACTCATCGCAACATACAGCATGATGACAAATCTGGGAGATCTACCACGAGCTGGGGATCTTCAAATGAAATTTGAGCTGCATGACCCTGGACCCGAACACGGGATTACGCGGAGAGTGGCTTCTGCATAGGGATTCCAGTGCCTTGGAAACAGCGCTTAAGGGAGATATACTAATGCTCTTTGCCAGTTCAAGATTACCATCAAGGGATGCAATAAGGGTGCACCAGAGGGTGCAAGTCAATATAAACGAAACCTCCTTCGGGACGCACCTGGAAGCGGGGCGTGGGCTGCAGGAAGGTCGCCTATGAGATTGGGTGAAGGAGATTGCGCTGCCCGTCTCTGCGGCTCACATCGTCCATAATACTGTATATGCAGCCTGCACCCTAGCTCGACGCCACGTCGTAACCTCGGGAGATGGGTAACGAAGAGGCGCCACGAGCTGTCGAGAATGACCACAGGAAAAGCCGTGCAGGGTGGGAAGGAAGGTAGCTGCCCCTGATCTTTGGGCATAGTCGGCGCGTCAAAGCCCCGAGAGTCCTGCGGAGTTTAAAGGCGCATGCAATGAGCATGCGCCACAGATGTGCCCCAGGCACGAAAAGGGGCCACTGGCCGTCTGCCAACCTCTTGCACGAATGTAGATTCACGGAGGGGATAATGGCATCTTTATCGAGCGAAAATTGAGAAACAGATCTCTGTTTCAAGAAATCGATGGCGAAACCAAACAAGAAAAGAGATGTCGGTAGCTTATTTTCAAAAACACAGGGACGGTGAAGATGTGATTCAGAGGAACCAGGTGATGCGGCTGAAGGGGCTGGGGATCTGAGGATCTTCGATTTCGTGGGCTCTGAAAGCTTATTCAGCTCAACCCCCCCCCCCGTTACCCAGTCAACTCGCGCGACGGATTGCGCGTCAGATACCGGCACCTTGGACGATCAGAGCAGAGAGGTGACTACTGTTATTGGATGAAACGAAACCCACCAGGTCATCGAGCGCAGTGGAGTTATATTTACTATGTAAACTGCCGCTTGAATTTTCGAACCGGATACGTGGCTGGTGATCTATGTAAAATCCGGAATGAATGATCGACGTGTTGTTTCGGAAATCCTAGGGTCGCCATCCTCCGAGTGAACCCGCTTGCTGAGAGCTCTTGCAACGATTGGAATCAATCCTCCTTCGGTCATATCCACAGGAGGAACCGCCAGCAGTTGTTTCATGAAGAGACAATGGATTTCCACGGCGGTAAGAGGAATATACGCTGACGTAACTCGCAGATTCTTCTTGTTCCCCAAGAATCCCGCAACTCGGACTTCACACGACGAAAGATCGGCGGCAGACTTCCTATATCCGTTGAACGTAGGATGCCCCACGCCATGACTTATCTGTTGCTGGCCTACCGGCCCTCGGAACGTGATACGTAAGACCTTCCACTCTGGTGCGCATCAGCGCCAATACCTTCTTCAATCGGCGGTTTCGTGGAGGGGATGCGCTGGTGCGCTCAACTGTGTTTGTCCAAATTGGATATAGTTAGTCTGTTGAGGCTCAGAGTCGTATCCGCCGCAGTTCGCGTCTGGGAAATTGTGGGTTCTCGGTTCTTCGTAAAGCCTAATACGGTTGTTATTAACAGATGGAACCGACCTTGCATGTGAATGTCTGGATTCGGAACGCCGTGATTAGTTTTTACGTCATGCCCGACTTCGTATTGTAGGTCTCCGGCTAGTTTAGTCAGCCGTCGAATTAGGCTGTCCGGAGTGGGGATGCGGCTATAGCCAGGATTCAGGGTTGTGGGCACCGGCAATTATTGACGGTTGTGTCTTGGTCGCCGCGATCACCAAGACGTCAGGGGCCAGTTCCCCCAAGACTAATTAGAGTGATCTTCGTCAATCCTCGGGACCCAATGGACTTGAGACAACAGCCGCAGAGGCCTGAGGTCGGATCTGAATTAGAGCTGTCCATATCCCACTGGCATCACATATCGGGTCACAGCCGGGGTCACAGGAGGTCTTGAGGCTCGCATTGCCATATCCAGAACCATCGAGGTAAACAGCGAAATTCCTCGGTATCCCTGAGAAACATTTTGGTGAGATAAATGTAAGCTAAGCTAAGCAATCCCAACGCACACCCTCGCATTTACCCCCATGCGATTTTTGTTGACCCGAAGTCGAACATCCTTACTGCAACGGATCCGGAGGAAAATGCCCTCTCATATCCTTTTGCTTTCTTAGTTGGGGCACTGGGCCCTGTAGCGCTATCTGGCTGCTACTGTGCTGTGCTGCAGTCGACTACATCCTATATGGAAGATAATCAACTGACTGGCCAGCTGCCCAATCATTTGCTATCTGGCCTCATCTTTGGTGACCAATCTCACCCGACATGCAGATTTCTGACGCGGGCCATCGCGGCTGTCGACACGGCAGTCCTGTACAATATTGGGTTATCTGCCATGGTATTGGTGTAGGAGAACCACCCCATAAAAGATGACAATCATAAGCCGTACCTTGCTCGTCGCCAAGAAGCCTGCCGCCGATCGGGATCGTCAGGGCAAAAAGTGAGAAACACGACCGCTGTCGGGCTGTCGTCGGAACAAGGTTTCACGGACTGAATCTTCTTGCTTAGGCGGTGTCGCACGGGTGCGCATCTTTTCCCCCTTCGACTCTGGAGGGGGGGATCACCCCTATCGAGACCGCGATACGCACGCAACCCAACGTTAAGCAACCGGGCCACCCACCTTTTTCCCTCTGGTCCCTCTCTATCAGCGATCTGCGTGCAGTTTGCTAGGGGGTTGAGAGAGAGAAGAGATATCGCTGGACAGCGATCATATGTGACACTTCAATGTGCATTCCATTTTCGTATCCCACCGCCGGTCTCCCAAATTAGTATGTTGAACAGGTATTTAGTCCGTCAGCCCTCCGGGGATTTCGAGCAATTTGAGGAACTCCGTCGACCATCTTGCTCCTGATATCCATACGTTACATTCATTGGCTAGCCCAACACATACGTAATATTAGGTACGATATGGGCAATATACACTGGACGTTCGCCCATCGTACGAGCTCAAGCTAACCTGGCCTAGAGATTACACATTCTGGATTGCAGGATCACTCAAAAGTAAATACGAAAATCTACATTCTCTTACTCGCACAAGATGAAGAACTTCGCCTCCATCGTTTTCGCGCTTGCTACTGCCGCCTCCCTGGTAGCTGCCAGCCCGGCTCCCAAGGTCGACACCTTTGGTAGGTCCTATCCAGCATCTTGAACCAAGAAGACTCATACTTACCGCCTATGTCCAGCCGTTCTGGACCTGGCTCCCCGAAATACCAGCGCCGTCGCGGAGAGGAAGGTCGACACTGCCGCTGAGGTCGTCAAGAGAAACGCCACTGCTTTGGGTATGCCGGCTCCAGTGACTCCATGCTTCGTATTTCTGGCCTAACCAAAACCTACAGACAAGCGCCTGGAAGGCATCCGGGACAATGCTTAAAGCGGCACCACGATGATCAGTTGACGAATCATTGCTCCAAGGAAGTTCGGCAGTCATGTTACCTTCGGATATTAGCTTTGATGGGAGAGAATAGGCGAGCAGCGCACATACCGCCGGGATTGGAAACAGGGCTGGGCTTTGGCGATACTCTCGACGCAAGCTGATAATATAATATGGATCATTCTTTCATATACACTCGTTTGCCCTTCTCGTCACATTATGCGCCGTCGGCCCCAGAGATGTGGTACTAATACGACATGAGATTAGAAGCTCTCGACAACCTGGATACCTACTAACGGATCGGATATAACTAGTTGGGGCTCGCGAGTCGATGGAGTGACCGACTGACCTCTGTGTCCAGAATTCTTGCCGCGTCAAGCTGCCACTACTGGGTTACCCCTATCTACAGACACGGCACGGAACATTAAGATGTTCCGAGAACCGCAGATATCAACCAGACCCCGGCCTGACAGAAGAAGGCCAGGTACCGTTCCTCCTCGCATGTATTGCCGTTTCTACGGTCTCGCTAATGCTCCACACGCTATCTACCCCCAGCGTTCCCCTCGCCGGGCCGACAGACATCCTCCATCCAGTGGAAAGCATCAAAGTCATAATCGACGGCGAGCCGTGACGAAGTAGCGCGGATCAGGTCAAACCCGCCGCGCAATCGAGCGGTATCACACCGCCTGACAACCACAGCGGTCTACTTCATCTGGTGCACAGGTGCCCAGGTGCACAGCATCCGGCCGGTGAACGGGGTAGCGGGCTTCTACGTGCTGGATCTTGTGTTCGGCATAGCTGCTGAGGTCGCGTTCATCGATACAGCGGGCAGTTCGAATAGCGGTCTTGCACAGCGCTCACCGGCGGAGCCTCCGATATGGGACTACGGAGCCTCTACCTCCTCGTGAGAGACAACCTTTCCGCCTTGCCACCACCGAGAAAACAGCATGCTTTGGAGGATTCAAGTGCCGCAAGGGTACTACTGCGAATTTTAACGCTGTCCCAGTAGAACTTGGGTAATGTCGCTCTACCAAACCGGCACGGCTCCTTGTATTACCCAGCATCTCTCACTCTTAGACAGCGTCGGGGAGAACCGTAAATCCCAGGAAGGTGGTGAGAGTGTAGCCTCGCCTCCTGTTTCGTACGTCCGTGGTCGATTGTCGACGCGCTTGCGTCGAAGGCCAATGTAGCAACAGTCCACATCGTCGCGGTACCGCCGCAGACGATCGCATCGTATCGTCTTACGAAGACAAATAACCTAAGCGATCGGGAGGGAGGCGGCCCCTTGGCACGGCTGTGACCGGATACCGCGCCCCACAATCTCCGGGTTACAGTCACCTGCATGATACTATCGCCGAGTGGGTGAACCGCGCTCGCGGCGAGTTCGCTTGCCGGGTTGCACAGCCGTTTCTGCAACCGTGTAATGGCACTGACTGCTTCTCATGAGGACCGACTACCTCGACCCAGAAGGATGGCGTTTTTTTTTCCTCAAACCAACATGCGTGTCACTGGCTTGACGCTGTGCTGGGACCTCAGAGGTTTGTAACGGACTATACAGGCCGTCGTAAGGGATCTTTGCTGCTTCCGCAACAACACCATAACGCCATCATCGACTTCGCACTGCAGGCTTCCCGCTCATACACCAAGAACGGCAAGGTGTTCGGGCAACATACGGATCACGACATGTCAGGTACAAGGAACCGGTGGACGATTCGCGTCATCTGCTAGAGGCTGATATTCCTCGAACACGATGTACCTCTTCTTCAGATGAACCAACGGGCCTTCAACGTCGCATGCACCATCCCCTGAGTTCAATGAAAGCGGTTGAGAAAGATCACGGATGCAAGCGGATTGAGAGTTCAAACTGGCTTCGTCAATAATAGATTATACTAGCCACAAAATGGCGGCTACCCGATGTTTGGCTTTGTCGTACTCTGGTCAAAGCCATCAGTGAATCGCAACACGAACGATACCCGTTTCAAATCCATCGATTACTGGTACCGCCAACTGACTCAACCCCGGGTCAGTAGTCCATCAAGGGATGATAGATCCCAGCCGTGCGTCGGTAGATCGTAAATGTTCGTCAAATTTATGTATAGAGCAAAGCCGTCCCATCTACTGGGCGTCGGACCCCGTAACTGCCGTCTTCCATAGCTCTCTCTTCCCCCTTTTGACGTATCGAAGTGCCTTCGTTTCCTTTAAACCGCGATGTCGTAGTCTATGCGTGGCATGCATAAAGAGCCGAGAGAATAATGCGGCCGTCAATGACCGTCGTAGTCGTAATCATTCCCGAAGGACAGCGAAGAATGTCCTGCTGCGCGCCTGCAAAACGGCAAAAAAGAATTTAAGCCATGCGTGCGTATGCATAACCAGGGAATCAACCAGGAGAAAAATTTGTACAAGAACCATCATCCCAAGTTCGGGTTTAATAGAAGCCCCTCGTAGCAAACAAACGCCACCTACGCAGCAACAGCAACAGGAAGTGGATTGTTTCTACTACCGCACCTCCCTCACATCGACCACGCTCGGACGCCAATCGCGACCGCTGTTCTTCTCTAGCGATCCGAAGCCGGGCATGGCAGACCATCGCCTCATCTTCTTGCGCTCGGCCGTCGACTGCGGCTGGATCTTCGGGGGCTCCTGGGTGCAGGTCTCGTCCAAGCTCCGAGGCCGCTCCTCTTCGATCGGCGACCAGGGCGTCGAGCTGGTGGAGGATCCCGTGGTGTTGGGGGTCTGGTAGATGTACTCGCCGTCCTTGTAGACGGCGTTGCTGATGAAGGTCGAGCGCCGGTGGCGGTTGCGCGTGTACCGTTGCTCCAGCCGGAACAGCTCCAGCTTGGCTTGTAGTTTCTGGATGAGGCTCGGCATGATATTCTGTCTACGCTAATGCCCGTCGTAATCGCCCTGAAATACGTGGCTTGGTCTGACTTATTAAGTTGATGTAGTGAGTGAGTGAGTGTATGAGTATCCTTCGAGCTTTATTAGGATTCCCCCGAGTGCGCAGAACTCTCCAGCGGGTGGAAAGGATAGTTGAGTAGTCTCGAATGAAATGTCTGATTGGCGTCTTGCGCTCTTGATTGGTCTCACGTGTGACGTAGATGCAAGTAAGCAACCACCAAGATGTGATAGGGTTTTTGTTTTTGTATGGATAAACGAGTGTAGTGGATGGAAACAACCTTATATTCTCCGACTTTATTATTAGACTGCCCAGCAGAAACACCAGAGAGAAGCGGAGGTTGGACGAGTGTCGAGAGCGAAATGGGGGAACGTGTCAGCGGGATAGCAGGGAAGCAGAAGCTAACGTAGGTTTTAATCGAGCTAGGACAATTGGAAAGACGCCCCCAAGTATTCGAGGCTTCGTTAAATCGTTAATATGCCGCTCGATATGTCAGTTTTAAACCTTTTCTGGCACCCTACCCGTAATTCAACTTCCCCCCAATGCCAACTAGCCACATTAGCGGAGCAGGGTTTGGTATATCTACCACAACATACCACTCAAGAATCACAATTAATACCATTGCAAATATTAAGACTATACAGCTGAATGGAGGGTCTCTCGCCGCCCTCCCAAACTCCCAGGGGCCTAACCGTCCTTAACCGCTAACCCTAGCCCTAACTGATGTATTTAGCAGCAGCACTGTATCCGCTGTATGTTTAAGAGTAGAGTACTACCCTTATTGGTGATTTTCATGGGTAAGGATGACCCATGGATGGGGGCGTCCCAAAAAGGGTTTAACCTGGACATATTAACGATTTTACGATGCGCCAATAACTGGGCGAGGAAACGGCCTAAAGTTTTGATGGGCAACCTAGCCACGCCTTAGTTTGGGTCTAGGCGATGTCTCTTGACTCTGTCCACTACTGCCACCGGGTACTTGGACGGATTAAGTTGGCTCTTCCACTGGCGGCCAGGGTCGGGACTCCGGGAAAGTCTTTCCACCTTCTTGATTCTCGTTAGCCCGTCGAAAAGTGAGCCCTTATTCTCGTACTCACATTTGCAGATATGATTGTAGATATGTCACGAACCGGGGGTGCATGAGGGGCGAACTCTACTTGAGTCCGTATCAATTTAAATATCTTCATGTAAGTGCTATACTATGTACACAAGCATCGCATTACAGCTCACTAGGCCGCGCCTATTCATTGGCTCCCAGGGTCGATTTAGCGGCTCCATGGCCTAACGCAGGGGCAACGTAACCAGAGTTCGGCGCGACATCGAACCATCTCTGTGCTCAGACACAACAATCGACGGATCCGCAGCTAAGAGTCGATAATGAAGAAAGTAGCGGGGGACGCGAGTCAAGACCTCTTCTCATCGGCGGATTTGTACGCGAAACATGAACCAAAGAGACAGGAGCGCTATTCTTCTGAGCTTGAGTAGCTTGATGTTTATGAAAACACTTTCATACTGAGTTGATTTGAGGACGTCTCGCACGGGGAACAGGTGGGTGGAACGATTGGTGAAGGATCCATTTCTCCAAAACTTCGCCTTCATTTATTTATTGCGGTTCCGCAGACTCTTAACCCTCCCATGGAGGCCGGAACCCCTGCCCTCCACGTGTTGCTGTTTTCAGTCTCCATAATAACCAATGTGGTACCAAATTGCTACTACATTTGTCTCAGGGCTGCCTCGAAATTCGCTGATCTGATCATCATTCCCATGCAAGGAACAGAGGGAATTGACAAGATAACGCGGTAGCCAATTGAGATGGCGTTACTCTGCTACGTACGAAGCTGGCGCGAATACTGTAATTAATGCTAGTACGAGTACAAATGCCTAGCGATCATGACAGCGAGGAAGTGGGTATATGAAGATGCGATCTAGCTACCTGTAATGGCGGCAGCTACTTCAGCATCTGCATGCAACTCGTCACGGCAGCGAATGAAGACGAAAGGGTGGCTGTTATGCCCTGAGGCTAAGAAGACGTCTTCTAGCCGGAAGTCGTCCGGTCTCCACAACCCCAGCAGCCACCACAAAGTCAATGTATACCAGCGTCTTCGCGGGCTCGAGCCCGCTCTCCGTGGAGGCCACAGGCTTCCCCACACAAGAACGTAGCCCGAACTAGAACATTGCAAACTGCGCCTTGCGCGAAATTTCCAGCGAGAGGCACCGCAGGCGTCGAGCTACCTCTCCGGCCCGAAGGGAGCGAAGAGTCCGGGAACGGGTGTTACCGTCACATCACCAGCTGGGGACCACTCATGATTTAATAACCCCTTGCGAAGGCGAACTTTCGGTGGCGCGTGGGGTTGCGCGACAGGCAAAAAATGAAAGTGGCGCTCGTGTCTGTCACCGTCAAGTTGGTTGGAACTTACACGTCTACAATTTTCACACATAGGCTCTCGCAACCTGGCGCGAGTCCAGAGCTTACACATTAACCTGCCACGAAAAGGCGCCAGCCTCCCACAACCCCCCCTTTCGCACGTCACCGGCATCCGTGCCAACCCGGTAATGGAGTACAAGTGGCGCTGGTGGTTCTGCCCCGAGCGACATGAGTCGTACCATCTTCTCCAAGAGGGGTGTGTACTGCTCGCGGGACTCGGTGGAAAGCCTGGTCGAAGGCTCGGTGGGCCCAAAGCTTCCGCAGAAAGAAGTAGCGGCGCTAGGTGTTGCCCAGGTTAGTCCGAAAGCTAGAGCCCTCGGTGCAGGCCGGTTCTCTTCACTCTGGGCTTCCAGGTGGCAGCCGGTGCTAAGCCAGCGGCAATGTCTAAAGCAAAGCTCTTAGACTGGGCCCGTGGTGAGCAGAACCCGGGGAGGCCATGGTGCCCGATGTGCCGCGAACGAGGGTTCCGTTTTCATAGTTAACTCAAAAGAGCTAATCTGGCGGCTTGTAACCACTGCGGCGCCCCTCCGTGTCCCATTCATCCGGCTTGTTGTCAGGCAGGGGCAACAATGAGCCCGCGTCTCTCTCCTCGAACCCGTCTTGCCGGCAGCATCAAAGGAGACGACAGTGATCCGGCCAGGAGCGATCAGTGACCTCGGTAGCCCCTTTGTGAAAAAGTGACCGTATCCAATTTCGTTTCGACCGCTGTATTGAGAGGGAGGGCGTCATAGCCGGCAGTGTTCGTTCAAGCCTTGTGTTGTAGGGTAAGATTGCATTAGCAAGCGATGTCTGATGCGCCCACGCCTAGGGCCCCGTTTCTCATCGAGTCTAGCTTAAGGATAGTCTCAAGGAGTCTTGTCACAGGGATGCATAGATGGATCAGTGATCCAGCTCCTGAGAGCGCGCAATTACCTCAGCTTCCAGGACAACTACACTACAGAGCGATGTTCGATACTGTTTCATTTGCGACTGGTATGCACCAGCCTCGTATTACGTCTCCTTTCTTCGGCGCTGACGACAGGCTCTTTCCCTGCTTATAATAGAAGGACTCAATACACAGCAGTGCTTTAACCATGAGTGCTTCATCTCACTATTTCGTCTTGGGCATAACTGGAAGACTGCGTAGGCACAGTCCCGCTCGCCTGAGGGGTTGTCATACTACCAGCTCGGACAAATGGATTAGGGGGTAGCCCGCCAAGACTGGAAATAGCTTCACATCTATACTTAGATTTTATGGGTGCGGCGACGGCATCTGGTTTGAAGGTTAGTAATGCTACGCTGTTGTGGGGTATGTGACATCGCTAATCGACTGGAGGTCTAATGGCAGATGCATCACCCTTACCATATATCAGGAGTTGCACACTCCGACCAATCATTGGGTATCGTGAAGTGTTCAAAGGATAGTGGGTAAATTGCATTATGCTTCATAACCTCTTTGGGCAGGGCCGTTCGATGCATTAATCACGGGATCGCTCTGGACGTGACCTGAGCATATTGAGTCATATCCGGTCCAATGAATCCAACTGAGGACCTGGTCCAAGTGGTACTACACCTCCTGTGAGGATACAAGAGCCTATATGCGTCTTGCGTGCGCTCAGGCGGCCAAAGAATTGCCGAACTGAGCTCGGTAGTTGACGTGGGGCCGAGACATATATAACCTGTAAGGCTTCACAGTTATGTAGACCAGGGCCAAGACTTTCGGGTTACTCGGCACACACGTGTTCTGCATCAGAAAAGGGGACGTAACACTTAATCTGGTCCGCGTGCTTTTCTGGGGTAATCGCGGAGGTACCGAATCCAGCTTGACGGTATCCGCAGGGCCTTCAGGCTAAACACAATGCGCCACTTCCAGAAGGAAGGGCTCCGAGACCTTTGCTCAAAGGCTCAAGGTCAATGAGTATATAAACTGCCCGATCCACACTCGGAAGGGGTGGAAAGGGGAAGAGATGGGCGCTCGTGATTAACTACCACCTGACGACATACTACGACGAGATGTTCGCGTTCGTGCTCCTCGCGGCTAGCTTCCTGATCCAGGGCGTATTCGGCCAGTATTTCTGGTCGTACTGGTCCGAGGGCAACGGTAACTTCGTGTGCAACAACGGTGGCGGAGGATCGTACACGGCAAGGTGGTCCGGCAACGGCGGGTTCGTCTGCGGCAAGGGATGGAACCCCGGCACTGGAAGGTGAGTTGAGCTCCGAAGCTCGGGCCGATTGCCGTCACAGTGAGGATAAGGCTTGTTAACGGGGATATTGTAACAGGACCATAAGATATAGCGGACAGTACAACGCCACCGGCCCTGGTTACATGACGATATACGGCTGGGTAAGTAACACTTGGCGCAGTGGATGTCACTTCGCGGTTCCGTTGCTCCTGCGTAAACCTTCAACCCAATACGCTTCTAAAATCTATGTGGCCTGAGATGCTCCCTCCTGCCGCCCCTTAAGCCAGCAATGGGAAGACGCTAACCACCTGGCGCCCACAGACCAGGAACCCACTCATCGAGTACTACGTGATCGAAGCGCACGGCGACCTGTCGCCCAACGAGCCGTGGACGCTCATGGGCAACTTCACCTTCGAGGAGGGCACGTACGAGATATACCAGAGCACGCGCGTTAACAAGCCGTCCATCGAGGGCACGAGGACCTTCCAGCAGTACTGGTCCGTCCGCACCCAGCAGCGGACGACCGGCAGCGTGACCATGCAGCGGCACTTCGACGAGTGGGCCAAGGTCGGCATGAGGCTGGGCCGGCAAGACTACCAGATCCTGGCCACCGAGGGTTACACCAGCAAAGGAGTCACCCCAAGCGGGACCTCTTCCCTCACTGTGTCATAGAGGGGCGGAGAGCGTCGTGCATTAAAGGTGCTGATAGGGGAGGTCGTGTTATGGGGATTAGGGTGTTCTTGTGTGTTTTACCTTGTGCTTTATCATCTCTGACTCCTTCGGCGATGCGCTCAGGGCTTCGCTGGGTGAAAGACTGCGCTGTCGGTTCCGTTGGGCTGGCTCCCTAGGCGTCTCTCCATGAATCGCTAGTTTACAATAGCTTGTACCATCGTGCTTAAGGGAGTAAGGGTTGCTCGGTCTGTGTGCTATGTTGACTTCGAGAACAAATGTGTTATGAAATTCACATTTCGAAAGCGCTAAAGCCTGAGAGGATTGTCGAATGATTTAACTTCCATCTTAGGTCTCTTCGATGACCGGAACAGCCATACTCTCCGAAGCAGAGTGCTTCTTGCCAAGACATATTGTTAAGGAGCCATTTAGGCAGTAGTGTTTGGTATTGAGATTTCATGTATTTGTTCATGTCTTGTTGTCTCCTCGTGGTGCACTATCGGTACTACCATTCGCATTACAAGCTGACGGCTACCCAAGAGCTTATAGTTATGATACGATCGATTTAACACTCTAAAATACAAATGTAATTATTCATGCAATGAGGCCTTCAACTCCCGACGGAGACTTAGATCATTCCGATGTAATCTCCTTCATGGTTCCTTTCACCATGCTATCCACGGTACCGTCAACCGTGCCATTAAATGCTGCAAGGTTCTTGATTTGATCCGCCAAAGTCACGGACGTGGTGTAGGCTTTCCTGGTCATCACATCGTCGGTATGCTCCTCATTCCACTCGAGGACTTCGAGTGTCATCCCCTCAAGGGTAGTAAGCACGCCGGAATAGCCCAGCCCGCCTTCCGACACCGGTTTCCTGGCTTCCGCGTCCGAGGCGATGAGATGCGTTGTTATGGAGAAGATGCCTGGTTTCAGGTGCCTAATGTCCCCCTTGAGCTCAGGCAAGGCCCTCTTGAGAAGGGGATATTTGTACGGCAGCTCGGAGTACCACTCTACGGCATGGGAGAGCAGGAGGATGAAGACCGGCGGTACGTAGATCGTGCGAAAAGGATGCACTGACAGCGTCTTAATGATCGAGTACAGATCCTCGTATGCGATTGGTGGGTTCGGATCAGTCACCACAAAGGGCTTGCCTGCGCATCTGGAACTCTGGGCTATTGGCATTGCCAGTGCAGCCTCGTGATGCAGATGCGCAATCGCCACGTTCGCGCCATGAACGAAGCTCTGTACGATATGAGGCACCCATCTGTAAGACATGAGCACGCGCTGAAGACGGCGTGGATTAAGACTCACGTTGGCAGGACAGGTCGGCTCAGGGGGTCGCCGAGCGTATTATCAGTAGGATTCCCATAAACGCCATTCGCCGGGCGGATGCATCCCGTCCGGAACATCTTGCTGTTCTGTGAACACACGAGTCGCTCGGCAACAGCCTTCGAGAACGGGTAATTGCCGAAGAATTCACCGCGTCGTCTCAGGGGCCTGTCGAAGTCCTTTGCATCGAGGATCTGCCAGAAGTTCCTGACGGACCTCGCCCAGGGCGCAACCCAAGGCACCACAGGCTTGATGCAGATTGACCCTGAAGAGGTGGAGCTGAAGATGTCTGCACCTGCGTTCCGCGCGGCCTCGAGGACGTTCTTGGTCCCTCTGACGTTCACGGCCTCGGGAAAGCCATAATGGTACTCGGACCTTTCCGAAGCCAGGATAACCGCAGCGGTGTGGAACACTGTCAAGGGGAGATTCTTCACCGAAGGGTGCCACGGGCGAGAGAATGCAGCGGCGACAGATGCCGGCGAAGTGATGTCTGTCTGCACAAACTCAACTCGCGAGGCTAGACGGGTGCGCATGTCATTTCTTTCCGACTTGCGAATGTCGATAATGCGGATGCTCTCGGGCAGGTTGCCCCTTGCTAGGAGTTGAAGTACGATGAACCCCCCGACGAGCCCTATTATGAGATGATGATTGTCAACAACCGGGCTTGGCTCATTGTATGGCATTGGTAAGCCGGGTCGGTACTCACCTGAACCCCCAGTAACAACGTAGCGACGGTCTAATTTTCGAGGAAGCCTATCTGTGTACTCGATTGGTGTCTCTTCTAATCTCTCATATGCTTTTTTCAGCTCCTCCGGTGTCCATCGTGGGCCAGACAGTTTCTTGACTTCAGCCGGCGTGCGACGGAGGAGCTGATCAATCCGGAGTAAGTAAAGAAGAAGAAGCGCAACCGTTGCCCACAAAACCCGCCCAGGGTTGATATCCCATTGGTAAACTGACATGCCAATCCGGCGAATGTTGTGATGGTAAGTCTCAGGTATCACCGCATTTAATACGAATGGAGTCGGCTTGGAAGTTGAGAGTATAATTTTACTTGAGTAGGTAACCAGAAAGCGGCAGTCTGATGTCATGAATTGAGCAATTCGTGGCGTGTACTGCTTGCCTCCCTTCTATGCTTCCCCGCCATTGGCTCCCTGTAACCCTACCCCTTCAGCGCCTGAATCAGCTCGGGGTTATCTTTAGTTACCTTATTGTTCACTGTAACACACTACGGGGCCAGGACGTTCGCGATATTTCCAAAAACCGAACTTAACAAGCAGCACTCACTGTTCAACCTGAGAATAAATGTTTTGCGGCATGGGCCAGTGTGGTCGGGGGAGCTACTTACTCTTGGGCGCCCGACAAGTTCGATATCAGTAACAAGACAATGATAATAGGGGTGGCATGCCAAGATTAGATAGGTCCCACAGCATATAAGGTAGTAAGTACTCTTTTATCTTGGAAAACATAAAGCACACTCAGCCTGATTGTCAGATGGGACGATATCATAACAAGACCGGTCTTCCTCATCATGTATCGCAACAGCCTGATCGCCTTCTGGGCAGCGGCTCTGGCTAGTAGGACTCTTACTGTCAATGCCACTCCTCACGTAAGAGAGATATTCTTCGTGGGGGGTGAATACAGCAGGACCGACAACGGTGACCATGTGAAGCAGGGGCAGATGTACGTCGAGCACCTCAGGCCGACCGGCGGCACCATAGAGGCCTACCCGATCATATTTATCCACGGGGCGACGCGAACGGGCATTGTGAGCAGCCAGACCCCGCACTAGTTAGCTTATGTCGGCTCTATTGACGGCGAGTTAGGACTGGCTCACCAAACCCGACGGCCAACCCGGGTGGGCCGATTACTTCCTCGCGCGCGGGTACGAGTGCTACCTAGTCGATCTCCCGTACCAGGGCAGGAGCCCCTCACCGCCCATGCCACCGCGGGACCTGAGGTACTTCAGCACCGAGGTCGCCGCGCAGCGGTTCACGGCACCGGGGGACTTCGGCCTCTGGACGCAGGCGGCGCTTCACACGCGATGGCCCGGAGCCGGCCGCATGGGCGACCCGGTCTTCGACCAGTTCTTCTCATCCGGCAACTACCTGATCGACAACGTGACGTTCCAGCAGACGACGGCGCGGGCCGCCGTGAGCGCCCTCGTCGACCGCATCGGCAGACCCGTCGTTCTCCTGGCGCACTCGAACGGCGGGGCTGTCCTGTGGCTGGCCGCTGACGCGCGCCCGGGGCTGGTGAAGGCACTCGTAGCGATCGAGCCCCTGGGGCCGCCGTTCAGGGCGGACTTCCCCGGCGTTGGCGATGCGCGTCCCTTCGGCCTCACGGATGTCCCGATCGCGTATGATCCGCCGATTGCCGATCCGGCTGTTGACCTTGTGAAGGACCTGAACGTGTCGAACTCGGCGGATCTGGCGAATTGCACGCTGCAAGCTGAGCCCGCCAAGAGGTTAGCGAACCTGGTGAATTTGCCAGTGCTCGTTGTTACAGGGCAGGCGTCTTATCATGCTCGGTACGACTGGTGCTCCGTCGAGTTTCTGAAGCAGGCCGGACTCCACGCACAGCATCTCCCGTTGGAGGCTGCTAATATTACTGGAAATGGGCATTTTATGTTCATGGAGACGAATAGTGATTCTATTGCATTGCAGATAACCAAGTGGCTGGCTAAGGTTCTAACTCATGCTGCAGTAGAGACACCCGGACTTGCAAGTACCCTGTCTATAAAAGACTGTATGTATCCTTAAGCAGAGTCCAGCATTTTAATGGGCCTTTACATCTTCTTTCGCGCGATAATTTCTGTTAGCCGTATCTACTTGCGTCCATCGCCTGCCCAGAGTACTATGTTCACTCGGGGAAGCTATCCGAAGTCGATTCATCTTGTTCAGAGCTGTGGTAGTACCAGTTGTTGTCTCGATCTCCGGACTTTAGGCTCCGTAGCGGCGCATTCTAGATGTAAGCGCCATATGAAGCGAGCAATCCAGTTGTATGCACTGCCTGGCGCCACTTCCGAATGCAGTCATGGCAAGCTGAAATGTCTTGTTCTTTCCACTTAGACACCTCGACACCCAAGTCAGAGTGATCAGCCTGGTTTTCTTCGGGTTTCTCTCTCTCCCTGTTCTAGTCCTCCCTGTTGGGAAAATAAGAAATATGGAGAGCTCCATCGGAATTGGACGCGCTTAGTACTGAAGCCGATCCGGAGCAGGTCGAAACCAGCATGGCGACAATGCATCCATCCACATCGCTTCTCCCATTCCCTCTCCCCAATATAGCGGCATTATATCCCGAACTCGAATTCCCCGAATGCTGACGCCCTCGGCTCAGCTTTCTCCGGACATTCGACGACAGCGAGAAGGCGGTCAAACTAGGACAAGTAGCCTCTTGTGCCAGAATCCTTCTCGATGTTTTCGTACGGGAATACATTCTCTCCGGCGGCACACATCCGCAGTCCATGGTGTTGTTGCCGCAACACAGACAAAGCAAAAAGTCACTCAACTTTTGGACCAGTTGGCGGCGGTGGCGTGGAGTAGATGAGCAGTTACCTACGAGATTTCACTGTATTCGGCACCAGGTTGGGCAACTCTTTGACATCCCGTCCATGCCTACTATATCTTCCCTTTTTCCCTGCGCGTCATATAACCCGGGTTCAAAGTATCATATCTAGTACGTATACACGATGCGAATCAATAATCTAGGCATCAGAGAAAGTACTTCCGGGATGTCTTATGGGCGACAAAGAAACCAAGATAGATCAGCGTCGCACTTCATAGCCTGGCCATTGACTACGTCGCCGCAACAGGTCTACACCAAGGAAGGCGGAGTACGTTTATGGCCCCGAAAGTCGCGTTCTGGTAGTTGTCGAATGCCTGCCGTTCGTCCGACTGCATCCTGATCGCCTCGAGCAGAGCTTGGCAATGTTCAAGGTAACGGTTCGGGGCGAGGGGGTCTTCTCGATTTCTGCCGTGGCTTCGGTACCACCGGATAGCGGTCTCGAGGCTGAATATGCTGACCATGGGCCCGAAACTCTGCCAGAGATTCTGGCAGCAGAATTCGCTATACAACGTGATGTTGTCTGCTAGTCGGTTGGCTTCCCTCTCGATGTGGTGGATCGTCATCATTTGCGCAGGGTGACTGTAGTTGGTATTGTCCAGTTGAAGGGTCTTCTGCAGGGCCGCGAGCTCTGAGAGCAGAACTGGGTTGTCGAGAATAGTCATATACAAAATCAAAAGGACGCTCCAGTACAGGTGCATCAGCCTGGCATTCTGGACACTGTCGAATGTTACCGGTGCCCCTTTCGGTATTTTGCTTGGATACCCCCGCAGAGTCGCGCGATCGACGGCCTGCGGCGGGGAGACGATGGTGCCTCCCAGCGTTTCGGGCGGCCCGTTAATCAGTGATATCTGGGCTTTCTCTTCCCATTCATTCAACGCCTGGATGTGCTCGATCAGGCGGCACAGAGTTTCCCTTGCACGATCGATGGCGCCAGGATTTGACGACATCTGTACGGAGTCAGCTTCTTCCACCAACTCCGTGGCTTGGAGCGAGAGATCCAAGAATTTGTGGAACTGGTTCTTTGCGGAACGCGCATAGGGAATCGTCCTCCACATTGGGGCGGCAGCACAGGCTGCCTGCCGCCGCCGAAGTCCCTCGACCATCTATTAACAGTGTCAATATGGGACTTCCACCGCTAAGGGATGCTGTGACATACAAATACCATACGGACAAAGGAATAGATTTGAAGATACGGTTCGTTAGCGACCATCTCCGGTCCCAGAGTGCGCAACGTTGCCGCGATGCCAGACACGTGACAAAGCCAACCATGACTGGACTCTGATCCGAACTCGAAAAGTTCGTATACGGTAAAGATCACGGTTGTAGCAAGTACCTGTAGTGGCGAACCGCCCCGGATATCGTTTCGGAGCTGGCGCACTGCCGCATTGTACAACTGCAACCCTTTGTTGATGAGTTCGGGTTCGCCATCTGCGTGGCCCGCCCAGCCAATAGCCAACGCCGACATCGCCAGGGGGAGGGCGTCTACCTCCTTTTCCATCTGCACCAGAGTGCGAAGCCATGAAAGCGGGACCTCCTGTGTGGCGCCAAGCGGCAAGCAGTTATCGAGAAACTCGGCCAGTATCTCGTCATGCGACCACGACTGGAAGCGCAGGGGCGGGACGGGAGCAAGTGTCCTTCCTGGCTTCGGACATCGGGCCATTATGGCTCCCTTATTGGGAAGCATCTTGCGGCTCTTACATATCCTAAATACGGAACATGTCGGTTCGGACCTAGGCGCGAGTTCCACCTCATGCTGGCTCACCCACTCGAAGTCATCGACGAATCGGTTCCTGAAGCGAGGATTATCCGTCCGGGGCGACGGCTCATAATCCGCAGTAGATCGGTTTAAAAAGGTTGCCGGCCCCTTGAACCACTCGCATACCTTCGCCCCTTTACGGCACTGACCGCACCTTGGCTTTTGTTCGTCGCACTAGGGTACCATTAGCATTCCGAAAATAGTGGTTTTCATCTAAATGATCGAACAAGCCCACCTTGATCTTCCTTGATCGACAGGTGTTACACTTCCGTGATGTCGCGACCCCCACCATCTCCTTTTATGTCGTCTCGGTAATCTAACCAGATTCGACTTATATAGCCTTAACAGCTACTTACTGTGACACTAGAGTCTGGTTAGAAGAATACTTAGATACAAACGGGACGTTGCGAAAAAGTTATCCACCGTTCCCTCCAAGGCCTTGAGAGTATTGGGTATGTAGAGCAACGACTTAAAAGAGTCGATGGCAATATGGGGACTGCGGGCAATATCAATCTGGTAAGTCCTCTGCCACTATTAGAACTCTAGCGATTTGTCATCGGGAAGCCAGGACGCCTTGGGATACATTCTGCGAAACTTACATTAGCGTATTATTAGTCTTGCAGGGGCTCAGGAGCTGCTCAGTCAGGTTAGGGCGCAACGTCGATCAGGCTTTTGTATTTATACGTCGTATACCCCCGCTAGCCCCGCAGCCCGGCGATAATAGTATCCTTATAACCCGCCTGACCTGCAACTAGGTAAGAGACAGATCAGCTTGTTTGCGCCAACGTTCAGAGATATTGCTCATCGAATGCGATACGTCGCTATGTATTAGTATCGTTGTTAACTCCGTCATCCTCTTAATCCGAAGCCGAGGAGGCTCCAAAGTGAGTATTTAAGGAATAACAGCAGCAACAGCAGGAATAGAAACGGCCAACCCACTCGTCTTGAGACCTTTGCGTATATTTACAGGGTGCGTATCTACAAGTAACACGGATGAACTATGATGGCGCCACTCTATAAGAAAGCGTTGATAATCGGTGCGACTTCCGGCATCGGTGAGGCTCTGGCCGCGAAGCTCCTGGACGAAGGCACATCGGTGATCGTCACCGGCCGCCGACAAGAGAGACTCGACGCGTTCTTATCCAAGCACGGGAGCACCAGCGTGTCGACGGTAGCCCTCGATGTCACGAAGCTGAGCGAAATACCCTCCTTTGCCGCGTCCATCATCGGAGACCATCCCGATCTCGACTGCGTGGTGCTCAACTCCGGCATCCAGCGCGCTTTCAACTTTGCCAAGCCCGACACGGTCGATCTGGGCGTCTTCGGCGAGGAGCTGACGACGAACTACCTCTCCTTCGTGCACCTAGCGACCGCCTTTCTGCCGCACCTACAGAGGCTGGGAAGGGAGAAGGAGACCCATGTAGTTTTCGTCGGCGCGTCCCTGGCTCTCATCCCCAGCCTTCTGCGGACGCCAGGTTACAACGCGAGCAAGGCGGCACTGCATAGCTGGATCATGGCCGTCCGACAGCAATTGAAGGAGGGGGGCCACAACGTCCGACTTGTCGAGGTTTTCCCGCCTGCCGTACAGACCGAATTGCACGACACGAAACACCAGCCCGATATGCAGAACGGTGGGGAGCTCGGTATGCCGTTGCAGCCATTCATAGAGAGAATGTATGCCGAGCTTGAGAAAGGCGACGAACAGTTCGCCATCGGCCCCGCGGAGGCTTGGTTGGCCGAGGGCGGGTTTGAAGCCGAGAGGCAAAAGCTATTCCAACAGCAGCATGTCGTAGTCACAGCATCGGTGCAAAAGTTTTTGAAATGAGACATCAGCTGCTGTCCTCACAATTCGAGCGGATCATGTGGCTATAATCCCGGTCCTATCTTAAAACTCCGTAGTGCAAATGCAGAAGTCTATGTACCCTGAAAACCTTTTATGCATACGCATCAGAACTCCGGCCGGTCTAGTGCATCTGCAGCTAGCCGGATCTTCTCCGTGATGTCCGGTATCTGCAGCATCGTCAGTATTCATCATTTTTGCCGGAATTGAGCAAGCCATGTGTCGTGGTACTCTGGGCTGAACTTACCCTGTCAAATTCGAAAATTGAGAAATGATGCCCTTCGATGTCTACGACACCCTTGATAAAGTTTCCATGCTCTGCGTTGTACTTCTCCCAACCCAACATCCGCTTTTCGCGCGTATGATCCACGAAAACCTGGGACTCACTCTCCACGCTCTCTTTAGCCCTTAGGAGTATCGTCGGGGGCACTGCGATCCCCTCCCACTTAGGAAGATCCCAATGCCGCACCATCATGCGGGCATGCGTCATGTTGAGATCAACTTTCTCCTTGAGCTTCATGGTCTCCATCTCCTCCGGAGTCTTCGCGATTGGCTCACTCGGTAACGGTAACTCAACCTTAGGCTCCTCTGCCAAGAGACGAGGATAGACGCTATCGATGAATATCATGCCCAAGACGCGAAACTTCCGCGCGTGCGAAGGCGCCGTAGCGAGTTGGTGCGCCATCTCGAGCGACAGCAGCCCACCCAGTGACCATCCTGAGAGTCGCGTTAGCACGCGGCGCGTTGGAACTCCTATTCACGGACTACTAGTAGCATACCGCCTAGCAGGATGTCGCCGCCGCCTGGCATGGATTTCGACAGCAATTTGATATAGTAACTGGCCATCTGGGGAATTCCGCCCTCCCACCACCCTCCTTCGTGTAGACGGGCATTCTGAATGCCATACATGAGCCGGTTGATCGGGTCAAGACAGTGGTAGCTAAAGGTCGTGCCTCCGCCATCGTGCACTAGGATTAAGGGCGCCAGGGACTGGGTAACGTCGCCCTCGTAGATCAAGGACGGGTTTTCTAAATCGTACGATGAAACCATAGTAGTATACCGTGTTCCATTAGCTGAACACCTACACGTGGCAGGGGTAGTATTATGGATCAAAATATTGTGACACGTCGAGTTTGCGTGCGCAACACTCTGGCTGGCTAATTTCGTACCGAGCGCCGACTTCCCAGGGACTAGTGACCCCGAAAATCCAGCCTAAAAAGAAGATGCGTCCTTTTCTGACGTGGAATTCATTGATTACTAAGAAGGTATGTTGTTCGAAATCGAGGCTGCTTAACGTTGCGCTGAGGTAATGCAGAGAAGCCAAGACAATTTACCCGCTCTGGCTTTTGTTCGGAAGATTATTTGAATTCGCCTAGGAGCTGTAGAACCCCTTTTAGCCCCTTATCGTAGCATTTCATACCTTTTCTATAAGACGTCACTCGGTCGCTACCAACTCTCACGTACTTGCTAGTGATCTTGGCTCTCTTCCGTATTCGCATACTTAGCAAGTATTGCTGCCAAATGCCGTTCTCTTCTGGCCGGGAGTCTTGCACAACTCCGACTACTACTGGTACCAGTCAACTGCCTGTTCATACCGTTCCAGACATTGGCAAAGCATGTCTTTCGATTTCCTCGTCGCCCTGGAAGAACTCGAAATGAGCTGCGACGTATTCCCGCCTGACCGGCGGGTAGCGCTGAATTCAAAGCCCAAAATATCCGATACATTGCCGTCCTCCTTCAGGATAATGAACATATATGGTCCGCCGGGTGCACAAGCGAGGGAAGCGAGCGCTGGCGTCCCCCCTGGACCTCGGCTCCGTCAAGCCAAGGTCGAAACATCTGGTCCCAGGCTTCATCGTCGGATTAGAGCGGACCGATGTCTGTGGTCGCTTCTCCGCCTAGCAGCATGTTAACGTCCCTGATCGACTGGCCATCCAACGCACAGCACGTGCTCGATTTTATATTCCGGAATTCCAAACCATATCTGCTATCTGCTTCACATCGCGATGTCGGTCCTCAGCCGACAATGTCGGCCATATGTCCATCAGCGGCTCTCCCAGTCGGCGGTCGCTTTCGTGAATGCCTGGTCTCCCTTCCTTTTTAGTTCATCATAATCGCGGGAACCGGGATGCCTATGCCTCTATTACTCAACAATCTCATTGCGTTGGCTTCAATATTCCCATCATTATTTGAGCAGAGCCATTCATTAACCACATAGCGGGGCCCTACAGCCCAGACCCGCCTGTCAGGGTTTAATGCGGTTAAGTTCAAATTCGTTGCTCTTATTAAAGCTTTGGACCGCGTCTGCTAGGGTATCACGTGGTGTGCGTATCGTGTCTGCGGTGTTAATGCACTCCACGTCTGCCAAGCAACCGGATCCATCAGGTTTCTCGTCTTCCAGATCTTCTAGGCTCTTCTCATTATCTGCATTGCTCCAATTTAAACTAAGCCTCTCAAGCGCAGCTGCGGTGGCGGTTATATCCAGGTTCTCTTTCTAGTGTTGCCGTAGGGGTAATTCTTAGCGATAGGGCCGTAGACACGCATAAAACTATTCCTACCTCTTTTGGAAGTCTTCCTTGAACAGCGGATTATAGTTGTTCATAGGAATACCGTGAATCAGCAGCCGAGAGGAAATAATGAGGAGGACAATGGGCACCGCAATTAAAGTAAATCCATTTGGACTTGACCCTTGACACTTGTCTTCCCATCCAAGGGTGATTGCAGAGGTACCAATGTCGAGTAAAAGAGAACAACGTATGCATCAGGCAATACAATCAACTGTTAACAACGAATCACAGAAGTGGAGCGCCACTCGGCGGAAAGGGCAGTCGTCAACCATCGAATGCAGCCAGCGATAAAATCGAATTACCTAGCCAGGCCAACCTCAGGGGCAACGATTGTTCGCCGAATGGCTATCTCGGTACAGAAGAAAGTGACCCAGACAAATTATTGTCATCCGAGAATCCCACTGCGTCATCATCCATCCACCTTCTTAGATCCCTCGTGCTCCTCAACGCCCTCTGCTAGCATTTCTGACTCCAAAATGTCGAAGCAATCTCCGCAATAGTACTCGGTGAAGACCACTTCAGAATGGTATCGTGAAGGGCAATATAGGCCGACGATGTTCTTCAATTTCGCCATCCGACAGGGCGACTCCATCCACTCAAAGCCGGTCAAGTCGGCGCACCTCTTGCAGTACATTCTGCCCCTGTGAGTACGACACATAGTGGTTGTCGGCAAGTCGGTAAGGTTCTGGTAGTGGCGATACATTGAAATTGGCCGATAGGAATCTGGGGCTTGATGTGAATCCTCGTCCTGTTGACTTCGCAGCGGGAATTGGTTGTACCTTCAAGGACGGTGTTGTCATGTTTGGTTTTGCTGTGCTCACGCTGGAGACGTTGACGTGGCGGAGTTCTGAAGATAGGACGTGCGTGAGGGTTGCAGATGCGATTATATTTTTCTGAACAGCCGTTGATGTTGGGATTTGCTAGTAAAGTAGATTTTTGACCAGTAGTGCAGTATGATTCACGTTCATCCTATTGTCGAATAAACAATGTTCAGGTGAAACATGCAATATACGTACTTGGTCCAAGGGAACATCAACGCTATGGAAGTTGACCAGCCATCAGTAGCCGTGCGAAAAATTTCCGGTTGGAGGATTTGCTGTTGAGTAAGTGCTACTTTCTATATTTATCCCATATAAAGGGAGCCTCTGGCGTGATAACAGGGTGCGGAGCAAGTTATATTTGACTCGGCCTCATATCACTCTACCATCAATGGACTATTGCGGTTTCAGCTTCGTTGACTGTTGATACTTGGAGAACCAACGTGAAAACCCATTCACTTAAGTAGATGTCCTGCTGGCACGAAATCTTCACGGTTTTGCGAATGTAGCGTGCCCAACTATCATAGCTGTAATATACTCTAGTTATCTTTGATGTAGTCTCCAAGGACACATTGGTGCCGAACAGCTGGAGTGTCCTCTGACAGTTCGCCGTAGGGTTTGCAATGGGTACCTGTCAGATATAAGGGACATCAGTTGTTGTTGTATTTGGTGACTAGTTGCACGTGCTCTAGAACGCGCATTGTACTTTAGGGTGATCTAACCCCGGAACATATATGTTCCGATCAGAGGGAATCTTCCGTATATAAGGTGCTAACGTACCTTCTGCTAATTGACATACCCCCTTAACGCCTTAAAGTAGTTACAGCATTAATCGTTACATCTTAAAGCCATAAATTTTTATTTTTCCTTTTCTTTAATTGTTAAATCTTTTTAATTAATTAATTTCTTTTTTAAAATTTTTTGTAAGAGACTTTTTTATTACTTAAGAATTTCTGTAATATTTATTAATTTTAATTTTTTAACATACTTAAAACGTTTTGTTAATAAGGTTTTCGTAAAATAGTTAATTAATATATCGCTTAAAAGTATATAATTTACTATAATTAATAATTACGTCTATTTATATATCGTAATTTGATTAATATTAAGGCGATATCGGCGTTAATAAGTTATATAATTTGTATATTATTGTATTATATATTGTATAATTTTATTTTAAATTAATTAAAATTTTCATAAAGGCTTTTATAGAGTTTATGTAAAGAGAATTAATTCCGTTTTAGCTAAAAACGTAGTTATTATAATTAGGCTTTTTATTTATTATTATGCTATATTTTAAAAATTAATAATATAATATAAATTTAAGAACTGTTTCAGTTTATCGTATTATTTATACAAAAGGCGTTATTGTAAGTACTTAATAAATTCTTACTTTAAAAATATAACTCTAATATTTTAACTTTAGTTAAATATAGGATAATTCGATCGGTAACTTATAATATACGTTTCGAAGGTTTAAGTTAAATCGGGTAAATCGAGATATAGTAAAGAACATATCGAGTTTCGTATTTATTAGTACGTAAAAAAGAAAACCGAAATAGATTAAATTAAGATTTTAATAATAATTTAACATTTGTTATTAGCGTGTTTAAAGCGTTAATAAAAGCTTTTTTAAGATTTAGTTAATTAGTTTATTTATAACGTTTAATTAAAATTATTAACCTTCTCTTTTAACTTTATTTTTATTTCTTTTGATACCGAGAAAGTATTAAATTTTTTAATTTCTTTTTATAAAAATGTACTGTTTTCGTATTTGTTAAAATAATTAATCGACGAGGTTTTAATTTCTTTTACGATGTGTTATAATAATAATTTTTTAACGAATAGAACAACAATATTTATAAAAAAAGGGGGTTAAGTTTTAATGTTTTAAACGTTTAAATAATATTTTTATAATGAAAAGAATTCTTTTAATTTATATAATATTTTTTAATTATAGAAATCTTATTACGTTATAAATATCCTTAAAGCGTTCTTATACATACTTCATAAAATGAAGTAGTATTTAGAAAAACGTCTATAGCATTATATTATTAAAGTCTAGAATGCCTTTTTATTAATTATAAATACGTATATATTATTATTAGCGTTTTTAAGTTAATAATTATTTTATATAATAAAATAATATTTGTATTTTTAAAGTTAATTATATTTGTTAAATTTTTGAACGTATATTTATATATACTTTAAAACTTATTTCCTTTTTGTAAAACTTTAATTAACTGTTTTTAGGATCCCATTTTTTATAGTTTTATAAGTAAGGTTTTTTTTTATTTTACAAAAGAATATTTTAATAGGTGTATTTTTAGCTTTTTATAATTTCGCGGCGGTAGTAATAAATTACGTTTATGTACTCCGGTTTATAATTTAGAGATTATATATATTTTAGTATCGAAGCTTTTTTAACTAAGGTAGTACGTATTTCCGGTAATTAATTTTCTTGTATTGTTATATATTACCGGCCGGTTATTAATCGTATTAATAAAATAAGTTGATTATTTCACTTTAAACGCGATTTTTTGTATTTTATAGTCGTATTAATACTTATTTTTTAATGCGGAGTATACGGGAACTTACGTTTATAACTCGTAACATATTTTTATTTGTTTATTATTGCTTTAAGTTAAATAAAACGATAAAATCTTAAGGTTTTTGTTTTCTTATTTTCCGCTAACGCAATAATCGTAAAAAATATTAAAGTAAGCGTTAGTAAAAGTAATAGATTACAAGATTAAAACAGTTCGAATATAATAACAGTAAAAAAACATTAGTTATATGCAAATAAGTTTAATTTTTCCTATTTTGTACGTTTTATACTTTTGTATTATTTTAGTATCACCTTTTTTATTTAATCGATAATTAACTTTTTTTTTACTTGAATTTTTATTCTCTTTATACTTATTTATTTAAATAGTATATACCTTAATTAAATAATTTTACTTATTGTAATAACTTTTATAGCTTTATTTTATAACGTGTAAAACGTTATTTCTTAAATGTATAATTTTTATTAAAAAAAGGTAACCTTTTTTCTTAACTTATATATATAACGATAACCTTATTAATTAACGAGGTTTAAGTTTTATAACTATTTTACGTTTTAATATTTATCTTGTAAAGTTTTTTTTATAGTGGTAATTATTATAACGTAAGCTACATAACTATATACTCGTAAGTAAGTTTGCTAAGGTTTTCGATTAAATATTATAACGCCGTTTTATACACTAGATAAATACAGTAAACCTTATATAGACTATATTAAAAAGTTCATATTTAAAGATACGATTATTGAATTAGGTCGAGGAGATTCAGTCCTAATTAGTGCGGATTTTCTGAGTATGTCACTATCCGAGTAAAGGTTGATAAGAAAAGCTAACGAGTATATTCATAGTGTTAAACCTAGTAATTGATCAGTTTAAAAGCGTGATAATCAGTGATGATGTTCTGGGGTTGAACCTATAGCGACAAGAACGTCCTAGTATACATGTGAGATCCGGACTAACTGATCAGCCGAATCCGAATACAGGTGTAACACTCTGCCACATTTTATTATACGACTATATTACCGTTTTAAAGATATATACAATTAGAAATAAAAGTAACTTAACGCTATTTCGAATTATGATTCTTTTTTTAAATTATATTTTTTTAAGCGTTTGGTACTTCCGTTTTGAGCTCGGGTATATAATATTAAAGGCTTAAGTTTAATATTACAAGGAGGTGATTAAAGTATATTTCGAAATTAGTAATTTTTTAAATTTTTATTATTACATTTGAACATTTATAAAAGAATTATATCTTAATTTCATAAACCGTTTAATAAATATCGAAACGTTATTATTAATATATTTTACTTTTTATTCTTGAGGTAAATATTTTAAATAAAGCTCAAGTACTTCTCGGTAATAAATATAACGTATTATACTACTAAGTCGCGCATACTACCGAGTCGCGCGTTTTTGAGCACTTTTTAACAACTAATTTAAAATACTTTAACCACAATATATCGAATTAATTTAAATTAATTGAATTTTTTTGTTAACTATTTTTATATCTTTTTAATAAATGTACGTATTATATTAAGGTTTATTACGGACGCTATATTGTTATTTCTTCCTTTCTTTTAACCTCTATGTGACCGATTTTTTTTACTAGCTATTAATAGCAATTTTTTACTATAACCTTTTTGCTATCTAGAAGAATTTGTTTATTTTATATAATAAATGTTCCTTTTTATTAGAAATGTTTATTTTAATTGTATAATATCTAGTTATTACGAAATCTAGCCCGAAACGACCTGCGAAACGCCCTGCGAAACGCCTTATGAAACGCCCCTCAACGCGTTTCTAACGCGTCCTATAATACGTTTTCCGACGTATATCTTCAGCGTATTAAAACCGGATAAAAAATGCTCGCGTATTTGAGTTAGGGATTTTGTCGAGAATAAATATTTAATTGGTCGGCTTTAATTCTTACGGAATGGGGTAATATTCGCTTGAACGCGTTTAGGGTTAGTTGGTTGCATATAAGTTCGTAAGAAGGAATAGTAATATGGCGTCGGTAACAAGCCTGAATATAATGCGTGTATTTGTTCTAAAGCTATATATACGGTTAACGATAGAAAATAAAGTGATTTGAATTAATTTAATATGTTATTAGTTAAGTTATTTAAATTAGTTGTTACGAAGTAACTAAAAACGTACGACTTAGTAGTGTACGGGATTCGATAGTGTGATACGTTAACGTATTTATTATTTTTAAATGTTTTTCGAAATTTGTAAAATCGATAATAATTCGTTTTCTTACTCGAAAAGCTCCTTTTTTTAGTTTATAGCGTATTTACCTTTTAGCCTTCATTTTACCATATTGTGACGGTTAGGCTAATTAACTAATTATTAAACCTAAATCGACGAGTTTATACTAGCAGAGTACTGTAAAAAACTAAGTAATAAAATAATAACTTAATTACGTTTCGTAATATTAAAGGTATTTTAGGTAACGAAGTTATGTTGCAAATTGTCGTTATTTAAATTATGCGATTACAGGCGTATATATCTTTTTATTAATCCGTTATGATTCGATAAAGCAATTCTGATTTTTTTATTTAAATATATATTAATCCGTTATAATTCGATGGAGTAATTTAGATTTTTTTTTATTTAGATATATATTAATTTCGTAATTAATTTATTTAAACTTTGTTTCGGTTTCAACGCGACCGTTTCCGTAATTTTCATTAGTTATTCCATAATACGATTTTTTCTTTTTAAATTTTCGCCCCGAAAATTTTTGTTTGAAAGTAAGCGTTTTTTATTTTATTATATCCGGTAGTATTAGTAAGCTTTGTAAATACCGTACTCGGAAAAAAAGGTAATATTAAAACGGAATTAAAAAAAAAAAAAAGCGTTTATTCGTTTCGTTGTTAATTTTAGTTTTAAAGTTATACCGTGCATTTTTTGTTTTCGCGCGAGAGATAAATGCATTATGTCCGAAAGCGTATTTCGTTACGATAATTATATCTTTAAAAAACGATATTACGACGGTTCCGGCATTTTATTATTTTCGATAAATAATATTAAAAAAATGGAACGTTTTAAATCGGAAAAAATATTAGTTTGTTAATAGTTATGCGATATCCGTAAAAAGTTAAAAGTTATTTCGCGTCGTTTAAATAAAACCTTATTTCGTTTAAATTGTTATTATATATAATAAAAGTTTTTTCATAAGAAAAAGGTGGATATAGTTAATCAAAAGCTTTAATTTTTGGATAAGTTAAAGGAATAAGGGAAAGCGGAAAGGTTAGCGTTTGAAAAATAACGTTTTAAGATTTTTTTGTTTATTTTTACTTCCGATTAGTTTTTGCTCGAAAGGTTTTTTTTTTGATTTTGATTGGGATTTTTTTTGTAAAATGTTATTATTAGTGAAAATTTTTTAATAAAGGTTAAGTACCGATTAGATTTTTAACGAGTTCCCAGGAAGTTTTTAAGTTTAGATAATTTTTCCATTTAATTAGGTATTAGGTAAATCCCTTAATTTTTCATATGTTCAGTATTTTTTCCGTTTTATATTTTTTTTCGTTTTATTTAATATATATCTTAATGGTATCCGTTATTAACTTAAGTAAAAATATGTGAAAAATTAGATAAAGTTTGATTTTGGATAATAAATTTAATTAATAGTTATTGTTTGAAATTTTTTTGATAATTTTTAAGGTTTAATATATTTAAAGTTAAGTTTTTTGCTTAGGCGTTTGGTTTGGATATTTTTGGTAGTTAAGTAAATTTCTTTTTGAGAAAGTTAGTTTTTTTAATTTTTTTTAGTTATAATATTTTTTTTATTTTATTACGTACGAATTCAAGTTTTGCTTTTATTTCCTAGTATAATTATTTAAGTTATTTTGACGTAAGGATTGTTTTAATATTAAGTGGTTTTTTTTTATGTTTTTTTGTAAATTTTTGGAGTAAATTCGAAATTAGTTATAAACGGGGTAATTTTAATAGTTTTATAATAATGAATAATATAAGCGATTTATATTATTAGTAATTTTTTATTTTAATTATTTTATTTGTAATTAATATAATATCGTAAGTATGTTTTTAATATTTGATTTTGTCGTTTTATTTGTCCGTTTGTTTAAAATCGAAACGCGTTAGATAATTTATGGTTTAAATTAATTTATGTTATTAAGTTGTGCCAAAATTCAAAAGTAAACGTTATGTTTTTATTTAAAATAATTCCGTATAATAATTTATATATGTTAAAGATATTTTTTTAAAAAATATACGTTATTTGTTTAGTATTTGTATTTTTATTATAAGGTAAGAAATAAGAAAACTTAATAAATCGGTTAATAATTATAAAGATATTATTATAATATATGTCCGTAATTAGGTTTTTTGATAAAGGAAGTTTAGTAATAAAATTTATCGTAATAAAATTTTATGGTCGTTTTGCAATTAGTAATAGTTATAGTTTTTCGTAAGGTTTATATCGTTATATCTTAGTTTTAGTAGAAAACGTTATATTAACGTTTAATTTTTTGTATAATATTTTTTATTTTAGGGAAATTGTAAGTATATCGAAAACGTTTTAAGGTTTTATAGATTTTTGGATATTTATATAATAAGTATTTATGTATTTTTCGTATTAGGTTTTTTTTAGTATTTTTTTAGGATTTATAATTTATTTATTTTTCGGGTAAATTATCGTTATATATTTTAATTTTTTGGTATATATTTTGGGGTGTTGCTCGTATTGTCGTAATTTGTTGTAAGCCTAGATATTTTGCAGTAGTAATGTTAAAAATTACGTAATTAATTTTGATTTTTTTTCGAAATTTAGTCGTTTATTAAGTACGTTAGTTTTTTCGTTTTTTGAAATTTTTTTAAGGATAATAATAAAATTATATTCCGTTAGCTTTTTCGCGTAACAAAATTATCGCGTTATAAGTTTTTTAGTTATGGTAAACCGAATAAGATTTTTATAATTCGTATAAATTTTAGTTTAATGTTAGTTATTTTTAAGAAAATATTTAAATTCGCGAAATATTTTGATAATAACCAAAAGTTTTTATCAAACATAAGATAACGTAATTTTAGTTTTTATAATTTATAAAAAAAACAAAAACAAAATATAATATATTTTAATTATTTTGTTATCCGATTACCGCATTTAAAATATAATTTAATGTATTTATTTTTACTTTAATTAGGCGATTTGGATCGTATATAATTAATATTAATTAATTACTAATAGTTTTTTTAATTTGTTAAAAGGTTTTTTCGTTTTTAGCGTTTATTTAAATCTTTTTTAATAAGTTTATTTAAGGGTATTATTATTCGGTTAAAGTTTTTGATAAATTTTCGATAGTAATTAACGAATCTAAGGAAGGTTTATATTTTTTTAATTATGGTAGGTTATGTTTAATTTCGTACTGTAGCGATTTTCTTATGATTTATTTTGATATATTTAAAGGTAATAATGTGGTTTAAATATTCGATTTTTTATATATAAAATTAACTTTTTTCAGCGTTAACTAATAAATTAGGTTTTTAGAATAATTGTAATATTTTATGAACGCACTTTTTATGTTGTTTTTTAGTTTTTGAAAAAATAAGAATATCGTCGAGGTAATATATTACGAAAATATCGAGATATTTTTTAAAAACGTAATTAATTATACGTTAAAAGGTAATAGCTACGTTAGTAAACTTTATAGGGGTCATAAGATATTCGTAAAAATTATATTTAGTTTGGAACATTATTTTTTATTTATGGTTTTTTTAATCCGAATTAAGTTATATTGATTTTTAAAGTCGAAAGTAATAAATTATTAAGTTTTATGGAAATGATTTTTTATTTCGTTAATAAGGGGTAATAATATTTAGTTTTTAATAGCAATATTATTCAGTTATTAGTAATCCATAATTAATCGTAATTTTTTATTTTTTTTAGTATAAAAAATATAAAGTATTAATTAATAATTTAAATAATTAAATTTATCTTTTTTTAAGTTGATTTTTTAGGTACTTTTTAAGTATATGTAATTTTATTTTATTAAGGTTGTAAATAGGGTAGAATTTAGTCGATATTTTTTTAAGATAATTTTATAGTTTTATTTGTTATGTTTTGGTAATTTCGTTTCGACTTTTTTTCGAAATAAGCGTTTATATTTATAATATTATAGTAATATATTAATTAGTTTTTTGATTTTTAGGGTTGTTATTATAAATTGTTATTTAATTATTATAATTTTATTTTAATGGTAATAATAATACGTCGTATTTATTTGTAATATTTTCTTTTGTATTATGTTTTTATGGGTGGTAAAGTTTTTGTCGTATTTTTATGTTGATATTTATCGTTATTTTCAATTTAATGTTAAGATTTTTATTGTTTTTCTTTATATTTATCGTTAAATTGTGAAACGAATTTTACTTAGTTAATTATTTGGTTAATTAGAGAGTTATATTGGCGTAATTATGTTGTTTTTAAAATTATATCGTAATTCCTTAACGGTAAAATGTCGAAATTGATTATTATATATTTTCTTAAGGCGAAAGTATCGAGGTAATCGATTTTGCGTATGATTTTTTTATCGTTATAAAAAAATGGTTGATTTTCGGCGGTATTCGTAATATAAGGATTTTTTTATATTTTTATAATAGTTTAAGTTGGTTAATTTTTTTAGGTGTAATGTAATTATTTTTTAGTGCTTTGTTGTTTATTATAGCGGTGTATTAGTGTATTTTAATTCGTACTTTTAAGGTAATGAGATTATTGTCGTTTTTTATATCTGTTAAAACTTTTTTTGTTAATTTTTGTTAATTTTTTGAGGTTTTGTTAATTGACGGTTTTTTATAGGCGGTTTTTTTTTCGTTTGGGTACTGTTTAAATTAACGTATCCGTTTTTTAAGATTGTTTATTTAATTCTGTAATTATTTAATAATATATTGTTATCGTTTTAATTGTTTTTCTAGTTGGGAGATACGTGTTTTATATTTATTTGCTTTATTGCGAAGTTGTATTATTCGGTTTTTTTGTATTTTTATTATGGTTTTTAGTTAAAGTGTTTTTTTTATTTATTGTTTTATTTTTTGATTTTATTACGTAAATTATTTTTATGGCATGGACCGTATTTTACGTAGGTATATTTTTATCGTTTTCCTATAAGTTTTTTATAAGTTAAGTAAAATTTGTTGAAATAATTTTTTTTTAAGGATTTATGGTAACAGTTATTTAAAGGTGAAGGTTGGCGATTTATTATCGTATAGTTAAATTAAGTTTTTTTAAAGTTGTTTTATTTTTTAGATTATGTATATATTATTTATAATAGCAGAAACGGTTTTGTTATAGATATTGTTTTTTTAGAGGTTAATTTTATTAGGCCGTTTTTTGGTTAATTTTTTTTGTGGGCGGATGATATATAAATATCGATATTATTATTCGTTTGGTTTGTTTTTGCTTGTTTTATTTGGAAAATTAATTTTTTTTTTAGTTATTTTTGTAGTTCGTTTGTAAATAAATCGTTTTTAGTTTTTATGATTAAGATATTATTGGCGTTGATAAAGGAAAACGTGTTTTTGTTTACCCGTAATATTATTTTAGTTATTCTTTTATTATTTAGGATAATCGTCGTTAATATTCTTTTTTTATATATTTGTAAAATTGGTTACGGGGATTTTAGTAGTTGTAATTGTTTAAGGTGTTATCGTATTTGTTTTGCGAAAGTTTTTTGACTTTTTTTTAGCCTAATTATATATTTGGATTAAAATTTTTTGGAAAGTTTTTTATATATATATATATATATATATATATTATAACGAATTTCTTTTATGATTATTAAATTGTTATCCGGTAAGTATTAAAATTTATAATTTGTTTTATCGAAGTTTTTTACGTAATTTATATTTAAAAAATTTATAATTTATTTTGTTATAATTTTAATATTTAATCCGTTATTTATTTTATTATTAAACCGTATTAATTTTTATAGGTCCTGATTTAGTTTTATAAGTAATATTTTGTTATCGGGATACGTTAGTATTAGCGTTATAACGTAATTTGTTATTATGTTTTCCTTTAATATTACAGGTTCGTTAGGCGTATTGTCGATCGTCGATTTTTACGGTTATCGTGATGTAGTTGGTTAAGTATTAGGGTCGATTTTTTTTAAATAATTTTTTGTGGATTTTTTTTTTCAAGCCGTCAAAAAACCGGATTATTAACGTTTTTTATTTTTAATTAAATTTCAAAGAAAGTTGGATTAATTTGCTGCCGTAATTAAAAGTAGGTCTTTTTTATCGTAATTATAAAATTTTGATTTTTACTTACGTTTTTTCGTTTATTACTTTAAAAATTTTTAAAAAAATTTATTCGAATTTTTCGTAATCGTTATAAATTTATATTACTTTTAGGTTTTATTATTTTAAGGGTACCGTAACGTATTTTTTTATAACAGGTTTAAATTAAGTAATTACATAATTTAAAAGTTATTCGGCGGCAAATTTTATTCCGGTAATTAGGAGAATAAAATTTATAAGAAAATACCCGGAATACGATTAATATTATATAAAAAATAATTATAATTTGATAAAAATTTTAATATTTTTCTAAATTCCTTATTTGATATTATTTAAATAAATTATTTTTTACTAATAAATTTTTTACCGGGCGTTTATTATATTTGCTTTAAAAACGTTCGAATGATTTAAAAAATCGTTATAAATTCCGAATTATTTCGTTTTAATTAATTAATACGTTAATTTATAAAATCTAAACGTTAAAAGATTTTCTCCTTAATTAAGGAAAACGATTATGTTTTTTATTTAAATCCATATTATTATTTTTAAAAACTTTATAAACGGATTATTTATTAGTAAATATATTATCGAAATATTATTTACAGTTTAACGGCATTATTAAACAAAAACTTAAAACGTATAACGGCTAGGTTAACTAATTAATTATTAAACTTAAGTCGACGGGTTTATACTAACAAAATATTATAGAAAATTAAATAATAAAATAATAACTTAATTACATTTTGTAATATTAAAAGTATTTTGGGTAAGGAAATTATATTACAAATTATTACTATTTAAATTATACGATTACGGACGTATATATCTTTTTGCTAATCCGTTATAATCCGACGAAGTAATTCAGATTTTTTTATTTAAATATATATTAATCCGTTATAATCCGACGGAGCAATTCGGATCTTTTTATTTAAATACATACTGATCTCGTAACTAATCCATTTGAACCTTGTTTCGGTCCTAGCGCGACCGTTTCCTTAGCCTTCGCTGGTTGTTCTATAACATATACGCTTAATATTTAATTATTATAAAATTCTTTAAGTGGACTTTTTTTATAAAATTATAATTAAACGATAACTTCGGGCGTTAAATGTTTTAATATTAAGTATTAAATCGTACCGTTACCGATATACGGTAGCTTCGTTATATATAAGCTAACGTTTTATTTATAAGATATAAAAGCTATATGTAATTATTATATTAATTTTTTTAATAACGAATTAATTAAACTTATGTATTAATATTATAATTATTTAATTATACTTATTTAACATATATTTATTAATCCTTCGATTATGTTATTACAACCTCCTTTTTAAAGCGGTCGAAAAAATACTAAGTTATATGCGAAATCTTTATAATAGGTTAAGTTATACCAACGGAACGTTTTAAAGCCCTTAAGGCTTTAAAATAATATATTTATTTTTATAAGTCTTAATCGGTATAAAGTTATTTCCTATATATATTCCATCGTCTTAAATCGTTAACTTATAATTTAAGACTTTTATTAATTAAGTTAAAGACATAAATTATAAATTTTAAGTATAAAATAGTCGATTTTTTAAATAGATAAAACGCGTCGTTTACCGTATTACGTTAATTAGAAATTAAAAAGTACTTTAATATTTGTTTCACTTTTTTTAAAAAGTTAATTTATTTTAAAGTAATTAATTTTTTTATGATTTTCTATAAACGATTAATCTTTTTCATTATAAATTAATCGGAAGTATTTCGGTTTTAAATTAACGCTTAAATTACCTTATTAAACTTTATTAAAGCTTTATTAAAGAACTGTTATGACACAACTGGTCGGACCTCGGAAGACGGTCTCTTGGCGAACCGTAAAACAGGATCCAAGTAGGTCAACCACGTAACATAGATTCATAGGGATTTAATGAATCCAGTTAAAGTCACGATATGGATTTATAAGGATTTAATAAATCCAGTTAAAATTACGACATGGATTTATAAGGATTTAATAAATCCAGTTAAAATCATAATAAAATATATACGTTCGTTATTACGTAATTAAACAACGGTAATTTTTAATACAATTTCGTTATTTAAGGCATTTTTAGTATTACGAAACGTAATTAAGTTATTTTGTTACTTATTACTTAAATTCCCACAATATTTTATTAATATAAACCCGTCGACTTAAATTTAATAATTAATTAATTAACCTAGCCGTTATACGTTAAAAGCTTTTATTTAATAAAACCGTCAAACTTTAAGCAATATTCCGATAACATATTTACTAACAAACAACCTGCCTATAAAATCCCTAAAAATAACGATATAAACTTAAACGAAAAAAATCAAATTCCCGCCTTAACCAAAAAAAAAATTCTTTAGCGTTTAAACTTTGTAAACCAGCGTATTAATCAACTTAAGCGTAATAATACGGAGCTTATTTCGACTTTTTAGGCAACCCGTACTCTTTTAAAACAGGCCCAATAAGCCCCTGGAAAAATAACGACTTAAACAAAACCTAGCAAAAAATCAGGAAAAATTTTAAAACCCCTTAAACCTAAACCCTTTAACGAAACATTTATTAAGTTACAGCTATTCCTTATTTAATATTAAACATATTTCGGGTATTTCCCAATACGATTAACTACCCCGATAGCACGAGTTAAATTCGTAGCAGGACGATTTTCGGAACATGTAATTACTTAATTCGAACCCGTTATACGAAAACATATTATTATACCTTTAAAATAACAAAATATGAAAATGGTACGCGTTTATAATAATTATAAAATATTTAAATAAGCATTATAAAAAGCTTTTAAAGTAATAAACGAAAAAAACAAAACCGAGATAAACATCTAGTAATTACAATAAAAAAGATCCGCTTCCAAATATGGTATTAAATTTATCCAGTTATCCTTAAAACTTAATTAGGAATAGGAAACCTTAATAACTCGCTTTTTCGACGGCCTTAAAAAGGAAATACAAAAAAAACTGTTTAAAAAAAATCAACCGCAATACCTAACCAACTATATTACCAAAGTTATTAAAATTAACGATTAACAATATGCCTAGCAAATACGTAACGCCAAAAGGAAAAACGACAATAAACCACGATATCATACTAATACCAATACACCCCGACGACAAAATACTACACATAGAACGGAACCTAAACCCATAAAAATCGGAACGGTCCAGAAAAAGAAAAACTAAAATAAGGTTAAATATTATAACTACAAAAAAATAGGACATACGGTAACACGATATAAGGAACCTAAATAATTAAGAAATTAAACCCTAATACCGGAAGAACAACTTATTAAACCATATAGCAAACCTTTTAATTCTAATAACAAAATTATCGCCATAATACGACGAGAAGTAAATTTACCAAATTTAGCAAAAGTAAAGTTATTTTCACGAAAATAACAAAAACAACAATAACGACAAAAAATATGAACCATAAAAAAATAACTACAAAACTATTAAGGATAAACGGAAGCTATCTATCCAAAAATATCCGATTAATACGGACGAAAACATACAATACACTATCGACGGCCAAAATACCTTACTTATAAAGTATGGAAATAATTCATTTATTAACGAATTATACGTATAACACGAAAAAAATTTAATTTCCTTAATAAAACCGGAAATAATAAAAAAGATAAATAATGGTATCGACATTTTAAAATTATTAGCACGAAGGAAAATATCGATTAAAAAATAATTAAATAAAGTTGGTTAACGGACAAATATTACCTATAAAAAAATCCTTTTTATTATTACGAATAATATACATACGACTTAAAAAACGAAACAACTTTAAAAAAACGCAACCTAACTATACGATAACTTATCGCAAATTTACACCTTTAATTATTTATTATTATAAACCCTTAAAAACGGAAAGGAATTTTAATCGATTTGGAATAAGCTATTAAAAATTTATGGGGAACTAACGAAAATACCCCTATATGGGAAATTATTTACGTTATGGAAAAAAGATTTACATAATAAAATTAAAAAATACGACAGTAAGCGGAAAAAATATTGCAATTAAAAGGAAATATTTAAGCGCAAAAAACCCGCCATATATAATTTCAAGAAAACGTCGAACGATATGTAATACGTATTAATGCATTAGAACTGCAAATCGAATAATAGTATCATTTTATTAAGCAATTCCGAAACCAAACCGAAAATCTCCAAAAACAAATATATCGGTTAGAATAACCCTTAAAAGGATTAAGCTTTTTATAGGAGAACCGCGGGGAGGCGAGATTTAAAAAAGGTAACAAAAATTTCTAAAAAGGATTTTAGTAATAATAAAAGGTAAAGAAAACCTTATTATATTGAAATTACGAATTAAAATATATTAATATATTATTATGGTAAATAACGAAACTTTAGGAAATAACTATATTATATTTAAAGTAATTAACCGATTTAAATTATTATGGAGATATAAAAAGAATTTTTACATTACGAACATAACCGAAAATTAATTATTTTTTTACGATAACGGAAAAGTTATACGCGAAATTAATTATTTTAATACCGTTACCTTAAGATAATATATAACTATTAATTTCGACATAATACCGTTAAAAAATTACGATATAATTTTAAAAGTAATATAATTACGCTAGTATAATCTTTTAATCGATTAAATAATTAGCTAGGTGAAATTCCTTTTACGATTTAACGATAAGCAACAAAAAAAATAAAAATTTTAATATTTGATCGAAAATGGCGACGAATATAGGTATAAGGATACGACAAAAACCTTATTACCTATAAGAAAAAGATATATAAAAAAAAGGGTATTATAAAAGGATTTAACGTATTATTATTATTATTAAAGCAAAATTACGGTAATTAAATAACGAATTATAATAACCCGCCCCGGAATTAAAAAAATTAACTAATATATTATTATAATACCACAAATATAAAAAATTTTTCAGTAAAAAGTTTAAGATAAAATTACCAAAACATAACGAATAAAACTATGAAATTATCTTTAAAGAAAAAGCATTTACCAAATTTTATTTTATTTATAACCTTAATAAAATAAAATTATATATATTTCGAGAATATCTGGAAAACCGATTGTAGAAAAAATGGATTCGTTTATTTAAATTACCCGCCGGTTACCTTATATTTTTCGTACCAAAAAAAAACGGCAAATTACGATTAATGGTAAATTATCGATAATTTAATAATATTACTGTTAAAAATCGGATATTATTACTTTTAATTAACGAAATAAAAAATCGTTTCCATAAAGTTTAATAATTTACTGTTTTCGACCTTAAAGATAAGTATAATTTAATTCGGATTAAGGAAGGTTACGAATGGAAAATAACGTTTCGAATAAAATACGGCTTTTATAAATACCTTATTACCTTTATAAAACTTATTAACGTATTTATTATTTTTTAGCGTATAATTAACTATATCTTTCGGGAACATTTCGACATTTTTGTCGTATGTTATCTGGACGATATCCTTATTTTTTCGGAAACTAAGGAATAATATAAGGAATATGTTTATAAGGTATTATAATTACTTTAAAACGTTAACTTATTAATTAACGTAAAAAAAAGTTAATTCCATACGTAAAAAATGGAATATTTAGGTTATATTATTACCCCTAAACATATTAAAATAAACCTTAAAAAATCGCTGTAATATATAACTAGGTACAATTTATTATAATTAAAAAAGTATAAACCTTTTTCGGATTTGCTAATTATTATCGAAAATTTATTAAAAATTTTAATCGGATAATAATACCTTTTAATATTTTTATAAAAAAAAACAAAAATTTTAATAAATACCAAAAACGGAAAAAATATTTTAATAATTTAAAAAAACGATTACGAATTAACTAATATTAATTATATACGATTTAAGTTACTTAATAAAGTTAAAGATCGATATATTAAATTATGCTTTAAACGTAATAATTGGATAACGAAATAATTAAGGTATTTTATACCTTATTGCTTTTTTTTTTATAAATTACAAAAACTTAAATTACGATATGCTATTTCCGATAAGAAGTTTTTGGTTATTATTAAGGTATTTCGCGAGTTTAAATATTTCCTTAAAGGTAATTAATATTAGGTTAAGGTTTATACGGACCATAAAAACCTTACCCGGTTTATTACGACCAAAAAATTTACAATTCGATAACTCCGATATGTAGAAAAGTTAGTTAAATACGATTTTATTATTATTTACAGCAAAAGTTTAAAAAATAACAAAGTTAATGTTTTTAGTAAACGATCCGATTACGAAAAAAAAATATATAAAATTAATTACGCTGTATTCGATATTATTATAATAGGATATTTACGTTCGCGATAAATTGTAATAATATAAATAATAACGTTAGATATATATCAAAAAATTAGGTAATATAACGATAACCTACCAGAAAAAACCAATAAAATATAAGTCCTAAAGGAATGTTAAAAAGATTTAATACGAAAGGTACATAAGTATCCTTTATACGGATATCCAGGAATTTATAAAACACTTAAACGCTTACGGCGTACCTATTTTTTTTTTAAAATAAAAAATATAATACAAAAAATTCGACGTTAATGCGATATTTGTAATAAGGTAAAAGTACGACGACATAAACCTTACGGAAAACTGTAACTATTGCCGGTAGTAAAACGATTATGGGATTTTATTACGATAAATTTTATTACCAAATTTTTTTTATCAAAAAATCCAGTTACGGGCATATATTACGATAACATTTTCGTAATCGTTAACCGATTTACAAAATTCTTTTATTTTTTATTATATAACGAAAATACGAACGCCGAATAAATAACATATATTTTTTTTAGGAACATTTTTAATATATACGGGTTACTATACGAAATTATTTTAAATCGCGGAACGATATTTACCTTTAAGTTTTAACAAAACTTAATAACTTAAGTTAATTTAAACCATAAATTATTTAACGTATTTTGACCTTAAACAAACGGATAAACGGAGCGACAAAATTAAATATTAAAAATATATTTACGATATTACATTAATTACGAATAAAATAACTAAGTCGAAAAATTACTAGTAGTACAAATAACTTACAATACCAGCTACTATAAAAATATCAAAATTACTCCGTTTACAACCAATTTTAGGTTTATTCCTAAAATCTATAAAAAATCGCAAAAAAAAAATTACTTAATATTAAGGTAATTTTTACGTTAAAACAACTTAAATAATTATACCAGGAAATAAAAATAAAACTTGGGTTTGTATAAAATTAAATAAGAAAATATTATAACCAAAAACGATTAAAAGGATTAACTTTTTCGGAGAGAAAAATGGTTTACCTAATTACCAAAAATATCCAAATAAAACGTTTAAGCAAGAAATTCGAATTTAAATATATTAACCCTTACAAAATTGTTAAATAAATTTCGGATAATAATTATTAATTACACTTTCCACCTAAAATCAAAATCCATTAAATTTTTTATATATTTTTACTTAAATTAGTTATAAATATTATTAAAATGTATATCAAATAAAACGACGTAAAAATAAAGAAAAAGCAAAAATACGAAACTAAAAAAATCCTAAATATGCGAAAAGTCGATAAATTTACCTAATATTTAATCAAATAAAAAGGATATCTAAATTCGGAAATTTTTTAGCAATCCGTTAAAAATTTTATAAGATCCTAACGGCTATTGAAAAATTTCCATTAGTAACGTTTAAAATAACATCCTAATTAATACTATTAACAGAAATATACCCCAGGTTATTTTTATTAAAAAGGCTTTATACCATAACGGTTTCGAATTTAATTATTATACGAATCTCCTCGTCCTTCCGTTTTAAATCCTTAAATTCATTTAAACTTTTTACGCTTTAACGAATTAATTTAACATTTTTTTTTCGTAAAAAAATTTGTTACTTATCGATACGAATTAAACGCGCGATTTGTTCAGAAATTTCGGATATTTTATTTAGCAAATCCTTACGAAGTTCGATAAGGCAATCGGCAACCGTTTGTTTTTCTTAATTTAAGCGATTTTTAACGCGATTAATATCGTCCAACTAAAAAAAAAAACCGCAAAACCATTACAACGACGGTTGTAATATCGGACGTATTATTCGTAACGCTTAAGGTTTTCGATTATAACGTACCGCGTCCTTTTTTTGAAATAAGGAATATATGGCATAACGTCGAAACCAAATTTAAAAATATAACAAACAAAAAAAATAACGCTTTTTTTTTAATTAGGACGATTACGGGGTTTACGGTTAAGGACACGACCGGACATAATAAAAAACGGAAATACTTATTAAAAAAAAATTTTCGAAACGAAGATTTAAAGAAAAGGGGATCGTATTATAACATAACTAATCGGACCTCGGAAGACGGTTTTTTGGCAAACCGTAAAACAAGATCCAAATAAGTCAACTACGTAACATAAATTTATGGGGATTTAATAAATCCAGTTAAAGTCACGATATGGATTTATGGGGATTTAATAAATCCAGTTAAAGTCACGACATAAATTTATAGAGATTTAATAAATCTAGTTAAAGTTACGACATGGATTTATAAGGATTTAATGAATCTAGTTAAAGTTATAATAAAATATATACGCTCGTTACTACGTAATTAAATAACGGTAACTTTTAATATAACTTTATTACCCAAGGCACCTTTAGTATTACGAGACGTAATTAAGTTATTTTATTACTTATTGCTCAGATTCCCACAGTACTTTGCCAACATAAACCCGTCGACTTAGGTTTAATAGTTGGTTAATTAGCCTAGCCGTCATAAGAACGCGTAATAATATTAAAGTAACGTATATATAAAATATAAATACGCTTTACATCAAATCTTTTATACGTTAAACTTTTAACGCTTTCGCTTATTTTTACTATTATTTCGATCCGTTTAAAAATTTTTACTATTATTCTATTTCGGGTCTTGCTTAAAGGTTTCATTACCTAGTTAATTATTAATATCTTTTACTTTCTTTTAATTAAAATGGTTTTAATTAAGTGAGTTTGCTAATATTTTATACAACGTTAAAAACGTTACTTTAACGTTTTTTAATAACCGTTATAAGTTCGTTGCTTTTTAATAATTAATTTTGTCGTTATTGTTCTTGGCTTTTAAATAACGGGAGATAAAGTTAGTTAATAGGCGGCCCAGTTATAAAGACCATAGTAAATTGCAGAAGTGTGTATAAGTATATAGCGCAATCTTGAGCGGGAGTATTAAAGTAAAGGTTAAGGTTTATTTATAAGTATAGTGATATGTCTCTTGTCAATATTGTGTATATGTGATAGGCCTCTGCCACCTAGATAAATAGCTAGTTAGAACCTTAATCTATACGCTCATTATTCTGACTTTCAGCACCCCTTTCCATCGCCTGGTGGTCTTCGAGCAAATAAGTCAACAGCCAGGGATAAATAAAGAGCAAGACGCTAAGAAAAGCAGGTCAGCCGGGAAAGAAAAAACGGAGTTGAGTGCCCTTCTATATACCCCACAGCCTAGGCAACTCAGGATATCAGGGCCGCGGTACGTATTCACCTCGAGGAGTTAGGGAACGCACCCCGCCTCTGAAACTCCTTCTCACGGATAACTTCCTGGGGAGTCGTCTTTACGGCCTATGGACTATGGCCTTGCAGGGAGGTGTATCCCACCCCTGAGCCCTCCCCGCGGCGGCTCCTTCAACGCCTCGGAAGCCTTGGCGTGCTTTATGCGATCGCGCAGGAGGTCACATACGAGAGCCAAAGGAGGTACTTGAATCTTCCATTTCTAAACCCCTGGGCTTTGGCAACCATCGGATCAAGCCACCTACTATGCTTCGTGCGATGCAACAGAAAAAAGAAGTTAGGTACACGGTGTTAGTAAATATTGGGAATAAAGGCTGCTTATGGCGTCTGACAGGGAAGTGTATAGACCCGGAACACCAGCTGCAAGGAGAAAAATTAAGCCGTGTATGGAACTACGACTCGATACCGAATTTCGTCACATTTTAATATCTTGTTAGATTTGAATGCCTGATGTCTCTATATATATTCGCCACGATGTGTAACGCCAGCACCTAAGCATGGAACTCTTACAGCCATGGAAAAAGGTATGATAACGTTCACGAGGTAGTACGAAAACTAGCGTCTCTTTGTTAGGGATCCCTACCTCTCCGACCCTGGGCTCCCCCGCACGTTACGCGTGGCATTGATTATTTCCTTGGGATCTTCGTTATCGAAGACGTCATTTGTCGTTTCGAAAAGAGTTTAGGAACTACCAGCAACGCCTGGCTCGAACTCGCAGCCCTGCTTAAGACAGCTACGGGTTCGCTGTTTCTTAGCGCCGGTATCGTCAGTTCGTCGAGGTGAGCCATCTCCTCAGAAGCCTCCTTTCGAAGTGCGACTAATCGTTCCCTAATAGGCTTAGACTTTTTCGGACCAGGCCACTAATTAAAGCTCATCTTGAAATATAATAGCAATAACCGAACATAGCCCTTATCATGAGGGTACGGAATGGGTGGGCTTGCGTAAGCCTCCATATCGACCCCTACTTAGCGACTCTAAGTTACGGCGAGCATGTAATGGAAAGAAATAGAAGATCCGAGCGCTCCTTGTCGCATGGATGAGCTATACTATATAAAGAATGCCATAATGCTAAAATCATCATAAAATATTGACGTGGCAAAGCTACAAGAAATAAATACGGTGCTATTTATGAAACAGGACGGTTATACTAAGCAGACATATGCTAGGACTAAACTATGAAAGCTAACCCCTTCCCCCCTTCCCCCCCTTCCCCCCCTTTCTTTTTCAAAAATTAACGCGGAAGGATCGAAATACGTGATTAAAGGCTGACAGGAGCAAGAAAGATAAGTTAAGTAACTTCTTAGGAAATCAGAGAGGGAGGCCTTAGGCGCATGTACGTATACGCGTTGGTCAATAGAGGTTCATGCGGTGGGAGGCAAGGGGGATGACGCGAGGCGACTTCCTAGAAAGTTATCCAGAAAGAGGATCCGATGACGAGAATACTTTCCTACATAGCCATCTTATTAAGCTTACCTAATAAAATTAACTTCCCAAAAAGTTACTTGTAAAAGGGATTGCGAGAGAACGTACCGTCCTTAAAGCCATGCTATGTAGCTTGTCCAGTAAAAAGGTTATAAGAGAAGGGTTTACTTTTCTATAAAGCTATCTTTAATTAATTAAGCCACTTACTCCTACCCAGGCAGGACAGGACGCTGCCTATCTGGTGGCTTTCCGCCTATGTCTGCCAGTGCTCCTTACTGAACTCGCCAATACGCCAAGTGAGCCCGTAAGCACGGAAAATCTCAGAAAATTTCTATCCACCGGCCCTATTTTAGAATGACTTGTATTGCGAAGGGCGTTCGGGAAGCTTTATTGGTGTTGCAATGAATTAGGCGCCACCGACGCAGATGAAAATAAATATACGAGGGCATCTTCTGGAGATCTTATTCAACTTGAAACTACCAGTAATAAGGGGCCCAAAGGTTATTCTGACGATCGATTTAAGGATAATCCCAAGTTTCCTGTTAAAGCATAATCCGGGTCTGAGGACGAACTTGAAGATGCTTCCAAGTCATCTTTCAGGCTTTGCGATATATCTGAGGATATGCAATATCGAACATACGGCACAGAGTGCGTGCTGACTCATCCCAACCCACTATTCCGTTCTCGGTTCTGCCGCGCCCGACCGCCTTGACTTCCCCTAAGCGCCGAGCTCTCCGTTTTGTCTTCCGTATACGGCGACCCGGACAACCGTCGAGGAAAACGGAACCGGTCGAGGGCCCCGGGCGCCCTACCTCCTGCTCCGCATGATGCCGTCCTTCCTCCGCCCACCCCCCCACCCCTTTTTAATCCGCCCACTCCCCCATAACCCGCTCATTCCAACCCGGCCGTTACCCTGGCCTAACCGTCAAATAGGCCTGTTAGCTTATAACCGACATTCCTGAAAAGGGATGGTTGTTTCGCTCCCGACGCCGTTAGGTACACCTAAAGAAAGATAGACGTTTACGAAACTTTATGCCGTTAAGTATATAACGGAATTAAATTTTTTTTTTCTTTTTTCTTCCCCGTTTATTTAACATCGTTACGTTTTTTTATACGATTTTTTTCCAGCTTTATATAATCTTTAGATAGTTTAATTTGTTGAGATTATATTTAAGACGGCCGTTATCGATACCTGCTAGGCGTTTTTCGCGTAATATCTTTCGCCGCCTTTTTTTAAGGAAGTAATAAAATAGATAGCTTTAGTATATTTCAAAAAATACTTGTCGCGACCGGTCGATGATAAGTTGTTCGTTGCGAAAAATATTTAAAAAAAGCGCGATCGTTTATGGCAATATTAAACGAAGTAAATTATTAGCTTATTTTTACTTATTATTCCTTTTGTCGTTTTACTTTTTATTTAACCGACGGAGTTGTTATTGATTAATATAAGTGTTGTGAAACCTTATTTATCGATAGCTAAATTATGTAATTGCAATTTGTTACTTACTCCAAAATTATTAACGCTTAAATTTTTTTAAATCGTTCTTATGTACCTATACTGATACGCCGACATAGAAACGTATTATTTTCAGTCTTTAAAAATACAAGCATAAGCGCATATTTAATTTAACATTTACCCTAATGGAAATTTAGCGGAAGTTGGTTACTTACGGGGAATATTATATTTTTCGATAGCAGTAATAAAACTTTTAATTTTAGGCCGATATTTAAAGATTAAGATGAATTAGTAAGAAAAAAGGCAGTAAAAAAGGGTTAATATATCATATCGTTAAAGTCGGTTTTTTTTTCTTTTATATATGGCGCTAAAATATCCTAGTGGTCGTTTTATATAACGTACAGCCCTAACCTTTTTCGTTATATAATGGATATTCGCCGAACTGGCGGGCGAGATCGGTTTAAAAACCGCCCTAACTTATTAAAAAATTAAAACGACGTTTACGGATATTTATATAATCCTTACAACTTTAGCTAAGTATCCTTTTTAAGGAATACGACGAACTATAATGGTAGTTTATGAGGCTAAATTCGAATTTAAAGAGGGTTTATACTTTCGACTTATATCGATATCGAGATGAATAAATAAGGTATTTAATTTTTACCCGATAATATTATTTGTGGGATAGCTAAAGGCTCGAAAAGACGGTAATGTTGATAAAGAGGTATATACGATAAAAGAAGGTTATTATAAAACAACCTGGATCTATTTAGAATATAACGCTTACTACGGATTTAGCCATATTATAAGTTAGTTAGGTTGTTTAATTGGATATTATTTTACGTTGTCATATACCGGTATATATTCGGTCGTACTTAAATGGTTAGTATAATACGCCCGGTCGATTTACTACCGAGTACTTATAGTAGGTAGAAAAAAATGACCTGCTATGTTAAAGCGTTAAGAGCAAGCGTTATATTTATCTGGATGTCACGATATCCGAAACGATAAGCTTTTAATTCGAGGCTAAGTAGGTAATTTAATTTACCCTTTCTTTATAGTTATGTGCCTTGCTCCGTCTTATTTAGACCTTTTTTTTTTTACTTTTTTCGTATTTATGCCTACATTAGCTTTTACCTAATAGCTCCGGGAATATCGTGGAATATATTAACATCTTTTGGTTTTCTTAGTGCTTTTTCTTACTGGTATAGCGTTTCGACAGTTCTTAACCTAAATAACGAGTTACGTAATAAAGTATTCAATCCGGTAATAAAGTATTTATGACTTCGAGGAATTACCGACCTTTTGGAGTTACGAAAAGTAGCTTTATTAAGCGTTTAATCGTATTGATAAGTATGATGTATTTAATCTAGCGAGGTAATATCGACGATTTCGATAATGTTATTAATTTGTTAAACTCCCGATTTACCATTTAGCGAGAAAACCTGCGCGAGCGTAATAATGGAGTACCGTTAGCCGAATCTTAATTATGTATTGGTGCGCGTAAGTTACCGGAACCGATTAATCGATTTTATATTGAACTAGTTTTTCGATAATGATAGGAGGGTCGTATTTATCCGAATTTCGAGTTATTACGATTATCAAAAGACTAGAAATTTTATACTTGATAAGATTAACCTGCTACCGATCGAGCTTTTCGTATTTAATAAAATTTAAAAAGTTTGATATAAATACGAGTTGGAGCTGTTAATTATCGGTATTTAGATGGGGATTACGATATTACCGTTTTTCGAAGGATTAGTGCTGCCGGGGTTTATTTTGCACTTAAAGTTATTTATAAATATTGGCGGCGACGAGATAAATAACGAGTTTAAGGCGAACGATTTAGACGATATATATAACGTAATACCGCGACGATTTTTAAAAAACCCGCGTTGGAAGATAATATAATGAGGGAAAAGGTTAGTACTAGTAACGTGCCTTAGTTAGGCTTTAGTACCGGCGTTATTATCGCGGAAAGAACCGGGTTTATAATATATAACCATATTAAGAAACCTAATATAAAAGGGGTAGAAAAAGGCTTTATATTTATATTAGCGGCTGGTATTTTTAGCGATAGCGTTAATTTACCCGTTATAAAGCGAAGGCATACTGAGAATAACTAGTGTTTCCGCGTTAAACGCCGGAAAGAAATTAATAATAATAACGAACGCTTTTACGGTAATAAGATTATTGAGTTTTTTTTTAATGATAATAACGACAAAAATTATCTAAATAAATTTATTTAAAGCGAGTTGGTAAATAACAAGCATAATAGTAAATATTTTACGAGTAGTAAGTTTGATAATTGGCATACGAACTAATATATTAGCGATGACGATTAGAAAAGATTATGTTATTTTTTTCGGTACCTTAAGTTTATTACAAAATTAAAGTTTTCCGGCTTTAATATAAAGATGTTGGTTTATTAATTGTACGCGATATAATGAATGCTTACGTAATAACCTTTGCGTAGGGTTTAAGACGGCTACCTAGGAGACGTAATAAGGTTCGGCAAAACGGTAAAGGTTATTTCTATTTTCGCCGTATTTGCCATAATTAAGGCGAACCACGAAAAGGTAAGCAGATTTTGGAAGGACGACATTATTACGGAGGGCCGGCGGGATTTGGCCGAAGCGCAGATAAAAAAAAAAATACGTAATATCCTAGCTAAAAGCGTTTATTATACCCGATAATATACACTTACGTTAAATCCGTTAATTCGTATAAGATCGTAAGGAGGATACCGATATTACCGACAATATACGTAATGCCGCTTACGGCCATAACGGACTGGATAGCGGAGTACGGCAAAGTGATCGACGTGGCGTACCCGGTAATAAGGCGTTTAAAATTTTCTATATAGTATAAAGATTATAAAAAGGACGAATAGTTATATTATTAGGAAAATCGGATAAGGGAAACGGCCAGGGCCGTTATATAACGTTAAAATAAAGATAAAAATACGTAGTTATTTATAAGCGGCCGGATAAGATTAAGTAATTAGGTTTTATTTATTAATTAATATAACGCCATAAAGTTTTACGTTAAGTATAATAAAACGACCCGTATTACTAGTAAAAGCGGAAAAACGAAAACGATAAAAATAAATTTAATAAGGGCGGCTTTTATTTTTTTCGACGAAATTTATTAATATAATTATACGCTAAATAACCTTACCGATCCGTTTCGATTTTTGGGTAAGTTTCGAAATAATAGCTTAAAGAAATTATCGGTTTTTACGGTATTTATATTAATTTTTATAAACGGACCCATTTATTTTACTAACATCGTCGAACATATTTTTAAAAGTAAAGTTATAAAAAAGAAAAATAGGAAATCGATAATATTAACGATATAAATATTATAGTAAATAGATAAACCGATTACAGATATTTTATAAAAAGATTGAACCGCGTTATAAACCCGAAAATTAAAAAAAAGTTAAAGTTTGTTAAAAAAATCTGGACGAATTAAAGAAATAATTGGTACCCCGCGTACTAATAATTTGTCGTTTTATAAATAAGTTTAAAAGCGAGAAAATCGGAAATAAAAGCCAGGAAATTACCGTAACCCTTATTAACTGTAAGATAAAGGCCAGTATTACACGAAATACGTTCGTACGTTTAACAGCCGAAATGCGGACTTATGTATATCGGGCTTTATAGGAGAGAAAGTAGGAATAGGCGTAAGATGGCTAAATTGGACCGGAGCTTATAAAGTATAATGTCGAGATAAGCTTATTTGGAAGCGGCGGCGAGGGTAATAACGTTGAGGCTAGGCTTAGCAGGAAACCGGGTTAGGTATAAACGCGATTAACGCGAGTAAGAATATATCCGGCGTTCGTTTATTTTATGAAAGCGGGCTTAATTAAGGATAATAACTTATACCACGAAACGATTAATAAGTTCGAGACGAAAGTATATAAAACGTATTTTACTAAGGGTTAGGTAAAGATGGTAAAAATGTTTAAAAAGTTTAAACTTTGGAAATATCGCGAGAAATTTATTAAAAAATCAGCCAAGTTTGACAAATTTCGTATATTCGTAAACGATATGATTTTATACAGAAATCGGGTACTAACCGTAAACGATCCCGGTTTTTGGAACGGGATATTTATCATATAATCGTACTTACGGGTTCGCTATTTTTAATATTTATTACGTATATATAATTGGCTTATACGTACAAAAACGTAAAAATAATATTAATTAATACCGGTACGAAAAATAACGCGGGCGTAAATAACGGTAAATACGGCAAAAATTAAATCATAAATAACATTAATTTACTATACGACCAACCCCCCCCGACTAAAATCCTCGTTTCGATATATGTCATATGCGGAATAGCGCTAAACCTTTAAAAAGTAAATTATTACGTAATAATAAAGCCGGCCAGGATGATAGACGCTAAGAAATAAGCGGTTGCGAAAGCAAACCGATAAGGATAGGATATAAAGATAATAACAGTTATACTTTACAACGAACGGAATTTTCCCGGAGTCGGTTCGGTTATTAAAAAAAGGCCAACTACGAAAAGATATTATCGTAAGAAGAAAACGAAATACCTTGGAATAAATTTATATAAATAAGGATTTGTTTTTCGGAAAACCCTAAATAAGTAGTAATGGATTATAAATATATTATAGACTTTATAATAAGGTACGTGAAAATAAATGATAAATAATTTGTAAATTGTAATTATTATTTTCTTTAAGCTTATCTACTTTTTAAGGCTTATTTCGGTAGATAAAGTCGTATCCTTAAAAATCTACGAATTAATAAAACAAGACTTTTTTACTATTTTTATTTTTTAATTAATTAATAAAGGAAAATATTTTTTAACTAATTTATAAAGGACTAATATAAAAGGATAAAGCTTAATAAGTTGTTATTTGCGTATATATATTACCCTAAACTCTCTAAGTTGTTATTAAGTTTCCATAGTTTTATACAGTATTAATATTATTGTTACGATATACCTTAAGTCTCCCTTATTCGTTTTCCCATACAAATTTTTTTAATGTAACCTTACCTACTGTCGTAACTTTATTTCTAAAGTGTTTTATGCAGCTTTAAGATATAGCTGCTTTGTTTTTTCGGTTAGCATCTGAAATCGTCATAAATATACGAACTATTTTAGTAGGTAACTTAATATTGGCCAACCCGCCTTACGTAACTATCGTAACGTTTCCTAAGGTCGAACGAAAGACGTAGTATGTTAAAACAGCTTAGGTTTTGTCCGTTTAATTTACCTCTAGTAAAAATTCGATATATAATAAGCTTTTAACCGTCTTTTATTAAGCCTTACATTATCGTATAAACGTTAGATTTAGCCCCGTACGCGAAAATACTATAACCGCTTTTCGTTATATTTGGCCTTTTGAATAAGGATTTATTATACCCAACGCCTAGTATAATAACCTACGAACCAGCTACTTAAAATAAGTTATAAAGTGCCGACGGTAATCTATTATTTCAAAATGCTGTCCGAACTATCCGTCCTGTGGAGCGCAGTACGTAAGGCACTTATATGGTATATTAAAATGCTTTTGAGTTGGTAAGTTCAACGCTTTTTTTGTTAGCTGGGTATATCGCGGCTGTGATATATTAGCTACTGGTTAAAACTGTTATTTTTATTAACAAAAAGCTTATTTGTAATTTTTTTATATTTATTATAATCTAGTTCTGTATGTTCAAATGTTTAAACACGAATTTTAATAAAGCAACTTATTTATTTAGTAGTAGTAATGTATTTGTGTAAATAAAACGGCCGCGGGGGGGG